>JBBPBX010004137.1:58056-73470 GCA_038048925.1 Garcialebias charrua | reverse complement strand
GTTACGGTACGTAACCAACGTTTTTTTTCCCTTCTTCTTCTTCCTTTGATTTATTGGCAGATTGCAAGCAACTAACAGGTGCATACCGCCACCTACTGAGCACGAGTGTGCAGCCCATGGCCTCAGTCCCCAAATTCTTGTTTTAATGTTAATAATTTGTAAAAATAAAAGCAGTGCTTTTCTTACAGTTGTTGTCTTGTCCTTATCCCCTTCATTTCCTAATATTCCTTCTAAGCTCCATACTCCTCCCACCTCTTTAACTTTCCTTTTCAGTTTCATCCTTTCTTCTGAATACGTAGGACATGTCATCAACACATGCTCAACACTTTGTTTCACCACAGTTTCCACACTTATTATCAGCCCTTTTCCCCATCATGTACATCATGTCATTAAGACAAGTATGTCCCACCCTCATCATATTCTGCACCAGGGACTTTCTTTAGCGCACATTAGCCTCTGAAAACCCAACTCTGTCACACAGACAGAGAAAAAGGACACGTATTGCTGAAGTCGAGCGGGACAGATTGAGCCAAGGGTGGACATTTCGTTTTTCTTCTTCTGGGTTGGCAACGGAATTGAAAGATTTTTTTCTTCTTCTTCCTCAGAAGACCAAACGTCGTTTCACGTCGTTAATTAGACCTCTGTTTGCTTGCTGTGAGTATACTTTTTACATTCAAGGGTCAGAAATGTGTCGAAAATGTCGGTTTGTTGTCAGCTCGTCTTTTTTAAAGGTTTGGACGCCGCAGGAGATTGCAGTCCACAGAAAACGTTAGCTAGCTATTATAACGTTTTAATTCACCTCCCAGCGACCTGCAACATCCACACACAGCTAAAAAAAACACGAATAAATCACCTGCTTAATAAAATAGACCATATCTAAAACCTTCATTTCTAACAGCGTTATGAGTTGGGGCGTTAAAACTTGTTACTGAAGTGAAGGCTACTGTGGATTTCCCCCCCTTCGTCTAACTTTGAAGCCATTGAAGTAGTCGCATTTGAAAACAAGGGGGTTAGTTTGTGTCCAAATGTAAAGATTGGAGTGAGTTGAGGTGCTGATCCACAGACAAATAGGGTGACGCCCCATCACTGACTGAGCAAGAACTGAATGGCGGAAGTCAGATTCTTTTGCATGACTTTTCTAAAATGGTTCAAACCTAAAGCTGCAAATAGATGATGGCAAAGACAGCACTAATTTTAGCTGTCACACCATCCCAACTTGCATCAATTGCAACATTTCTCCCTCTTAAAAAAAAAAAATTTGACAATTACCTCTGCAAGTTTTTACAAATATTAGCTGAACCTGATCCCCAACACATAGTCTGAGCCCTGATTGTGCAAGCTTTTTTATTTGTTTTATTTATATATTTTTTGCCAGTAACTAACAGGTCTCTCTTGTAAATGAGTCCTCGAGGCGCAGTGAGACATGTGTAAATAAGGGTTGAATGAATTGGGGATAACAGTCTGTTAGCACAATATTTCCCAAACCACTTGACAGGTTTTAGTGACACTTTTAGGAGATAATTTTTGGATAAACATCTGTAAAAAAAACAACTTTTGGAGCTAACTGCATTCAAGATGGCTGCCACAGCCAACCTTAGAAATAGGGCTGTAGTGATACAATAATCTCACGATACGATACACAATATTCTGCTCACGATACGATATATATTGCGATATTCAGCAAACGATACAATTCAGTACACTTTTGCGATTTTCTGAAACATTTTAGAGGGACAGAGTGATTTTGGTGACATTTTGTGACCGTTATAGACTTGGATTGAATTGATTTAACTGAAAACTGATTAAAAGCACCAACTACACAATACCTGGCTCTGGTTGGACATGGACACAGACTTAAAGTCGACAGCTGG
Organism: Garcialebias charrua; assembly: GCA_038048925.1. Classification (NCBI taxonomy): domain Eukaryota; kingdom Metazoa; phylum Chordata; class Actinopteri; order Cyprinodontiformes; family Rivulidae; genus Garcialebias; species Garcialebias charrua. Next base: position 71,599 of record JBBPBX010004137.1, on the reverse strand, counting down.
ACAAAATGAATCAAAGAAGTGGTGAGAAAACATGTTTCTTTTAATTGAAACAGTAAAAACTGTAGCTTACATGCATTTGTAAAGTAAATAAAGTGCACCAAGTGCCCTGCTCTGAATAGTTTGAAACCTTTTTAACCTTGACACTTAACATCTGAAGGAATCACTCTAAGTGCTTGGTAAGTAAACAGTAATATGACTTCTCCAAAACAGTCTATAATTCAAGTAATGAAGAACATTTAACTTCAAATGCACCCATCTTAGCAGAGCAGCTTAAGGCCTGTAGATAGACCCTGACTAATAAGTGAACTCTAAACAGAAAGTCTACTCTGCAGACCAAGTGAGCTACATTCTCCTCAGATTTTTGTTTAGAAATAGAATCTGATTGACGTGCTCTGGGAGAAGTGCACTTCTCTGTGCAGTGATGATATCTCCAGTGGTGGAGAAGACTCTCTCTGAGGATACACTGGTGCCAGACAGGGATGCAGAGGTACGATACTTGGGGATGAATATCGATTTTTTTTTCTAGGAAAGAAAAAAATCGATATATATCGCAAAATCGATATTATTACACAGCCCTACTTAGAAAATCCAAAAATGGCCATAATTCAGTCAATTTTTGCAGATCTTGTGCTAAAATCTGGTGGTTCTAGCTGAAAGTCATTCATGATGCATACACTAAAAGTGCCAAAGCTTTTGTTTTGTTTTTTTGCTTTAAACATCTGCATGTGTTGGCCAAACATCTCGTAAACTATAAACAGATTTTAATGAAACTTTCAGAAAGTATGGGTTGAAATACAACTGATGTGGTGGTAGTAGCTGAGAGTCATTCGTGGCACATACTTTGAGTGTGATATGTGAGTCTGCTTTTATTGGGCAAAAGCAGCTTCAACTTTGTCATTTCTGAACATAAAGGGAAAATCTGTGGACCATTTGGTGGGCAATATTCATTTATTTTAAGGAATGCTAAGCCTTTTTTAATTTTATTTACTTTTTAGCCTTCGTGCAAGGCACAAAGTCAGGTCGCTGGGGAAATGTCCAGTGATGGAGGTGTGATGTTAATGTTTCCTTGTCTGTACTGCCAAGCTGCATGCCAAAAGATGCACAAATCTAAAATTTATTTGAGTTTAAACAACAATTTTTCATTTTTTATTATTATGATTGAACTCAAGTAAATGTGTAAAATCGACTTACAAACACAATTTTCTAGAGATGCACAATATTGGATTTTTAGCTGATACCCGATAAGCCAATACAGTATGTTAAAACTTATTTGGCCGATAACCAATACTAATACCGATAATTTTTTTCCTAGGCCTACTTACAGAGACTACATAGCTTTATCTGCTGTAAAATTAAAATTCCGTATTTTCCGGCCTATAAGTCGCCGTTTTTTGGACTAATTTCCATGTCCTGCGAATTATGGGGCGAAGCGACATATTTATGGATTTTTTCCCATATTTTTAGACCAATTTTTGGCTGAGATATGACCATTTCCATTCATTCTGACGAAAAAAATGGAGCAGTACCACTTTCGGCCGTTAGGGGCGCAGTACCACTTTCGGCCACTAGGGTCCACCGACTGTTCCCAGCTCATGTATCCGACAGAAGCCTTCTCTGGTCGGACTCACTCTGCCACAGCACGGCCTCCTGCTCTCTGGAAGTCTGAACTACTGTTACCTTGTTAGCAAAATAGCTCATGAACTACAGATTTTGATGAAACTTACAGAAAATAATCACTGGATGGACATTTACAAAGTATTAGCTTTAGGAGATGTTTGAGAGAAAATTCGATTTATGTATAATTTATTTTCGCAGCGCGCGCAACCGTTTGGAAGACCAAACAATTTAAATCCAGCTGATTTGACCATTACGTGAATTTATTAAGGAAGGACACATCTTTGCTATAATTTTCAGCAAACAAATAATTGTTTTTACCATATTAATCTCGTTAAAGTCCTTCCGTGCACGCTCCTGTGGCTGCCATTTGCAGCAGGGCAAAACACCGGCCCACATTTCGGGTTGTCAGCGGTGACGCGTAACATACGCGACGCGTCAGCGGTGACGCATAATAGATGCGACTTACCCGGAATTTACACTACAGTACATGCGTTCCGGCTCCGCTCCGCAGGTCGCAGCTGAGCGTCTCAAAGTCCAGTTTACACTACCTCCGGTCCGGTTCGCCTGGATGCGCCGCTCCGAGACGCATGCGCGGAAATTGCGAGATTGCGCGATAAATCAAGTGATAAGGAAGTCAGAACAAAAAGGATGACTGGTGTCATATAATATAGTGTAATTCTCAACTTCCACAAGTCTCTCCTCATCCATTGTTGCGTCTGCCTTGATCTTCTCTCGTAAATGAGCGGCAGGACATGGTTTGAGCGACAGGAAGTGATTTATTATATTTCAGAATAAAATACTTTTTTATTTTTATTTCTTGCTGGTGAAGATTCTCAGTCGTCCAGGACATGATAAATCAAAAAGGCGTTCAATTCAAGATCAACTGGACTTTATTTGTAACAGAAGACGTTTCGCTTCTCATCCGAAAGTCTGGTTCATTGAATTGATAAAGCTTTTCGGATGAGAAGCGAAACGTCTTCTGTTACAAATAAAGTCCAGTTGATCTTGAATTGAACGCCTTTTTGATTTTTATTTCTTGTATTGCGTTTGTAGGCGTAGTCATAAATGATAGTTTGACAGCATTTTTGTACAAATAAATCCGTATAGAGCTAGGATTAGTCCGCCCGTGGTGATTTTATTTTGTAAATACGGATGTTGTGCTCGTTCCTTTTCCTGTTGGTGCGACGTAATCTTTAAAAGTTGACTCCGGCACAGCTCCGGCGTCCGGCAGAAATAGGATCGGATCCTATTTTGACGGACTGCCGTCCGCTCGCCGCCGCCGTGCGGAGCCAGTGTAAACGCTCTCATTGATTATAATGGGTGCGTATTTGCTGCGGAGGTCGGACCGGAGCGGACCGGAGCCGGAACGCATGTAGTGTAAATTGGGGGTTATGGGGCGTAGCGACATATTTATGGATTTTTCCAATTTATTGGACTAAAGCGACTTATGGGGCGGAGCGACTTAAAGGCCGGAAAATACGGTACTACATTATTCTGCATGGTCTTTGTCAGTTTGGCCTGCTACCAAATGCAGATGCCAAAAAGAGGTCTGAAAATGATGCTTGGATCATGTTTAATGTTAAATTTTGTCACTAGGTTGTCATACTTTAAAAACAACACCATGGCTGATATCCGATATTTAACTTTACGCAAATATTGGCCGATACCATGCCGATAATATCGTGCATCTCTACAAATTTCTATATGACTTCGTTAAGCTCAGGCACTTTACACAAACTAAAATAACTTAAGGCAAAGTTTCCCCAAGTCCTTACAACAAGAAAAATAAAAAAATCACTTAGAAGTTTCTGGATGTTCTGGGTCTGATAAGTCCCATGGCTCCTCTAACTGGCAGTTCTTTGTGTGTGTGGGGGGTCAGCTGGCCTTTTCATCTCTGCTGCTGCCTTCACCGTCTCACCCTGCACAACAATAAGCTAAAAAGATGACCCAGTAGGGAAAAGGTCATTCAGACTCCAGCACTTTTAGAAGCAGATTGCACACACATTTTATAGAGGTGCACATGGAAAAGCAGTTTATTGAACCAAAAAAAAAACCAACAAAAAAAACCTCTAGATTTAGTAATGAGGAAAAACGATCCTATTTTTTATAGTTTGTCCTTGAACTTACAGACTTTTCTCTCTTGCTAGTGCTGGTCAACACTTTGGTTTGGATGCTTTTTAGGATGATGTCAATGGAAAATAGTGGGAGGGTGTGGTGTGCTATTGAGGCTTTAGCATGGCTTTTGGAGTCTCACTATCTGACTGTGATACCTCCCTGGAGAGGGTCTCCTTACCATTATTATGCCATTAAAATCTATTATCTCTGCAGTGGTTCTGCTCATATGGATTCTTTAACCAATTAAGCACTTTAATGGAGGGCAAAATGCTTGTTATAGAAGATGGTCACTCACTTGTCCAGCTTCCTGCAACATTTGCATTGGTGAGGTTGAATTGATGCCCAGATTCGAAGGAATTTACGGTAAATATTTTTCATTGCACATTTTAAGCTGGAGATGTATCTAAAGATTGGATTTGAAAATTTTAATTTGTTTCAAACATCAACCCTTCTTGTGTATTTATTGTGCTCCTGGCAAGAGCAGCTTTCCCTTGTTCTTAGCCGATTCTCCAGTACCCCCACTTTCGCTTCTTTGCACTTGCACCCTCCGTAAGATGTCATGTAAGATTATCCTCTTGGTCCAGCGATGCTCTAAGGTTTCAAACCAAAATGTTAATTTCCCAGACTGGAGGTGGTGGGCTATAAATAGCCTTAAACACAAGCATGCTGTGTAGTGTTCTTGGATCAAAAAGGGAGCGGCTCTGCTAAGGTTTTGAGTTATTTGGAATGGAAAAGGTCACCACTTTGCAAACAACACAGTTGCTGTAGCAGGAAAGTTGCACAGAGTGCTGTTGCCACGCTTTGCTGTAGGATCAACAGCTCTGAATGATGTGTATAATTGTGTGTTTTTAAACGTGACCGTGCATGTGAAGATGTGGACATTCAGCGATTCATTAGTTCTTCAGAGATTAACATTAGTGATTGCTGTTTAATAAGGAAATCAGGACTGCGCTGAAAAATATGAAGGTGTGACACGTCTCATATGACAGAGCGGGATTATCACTTTGTGTTGAAAAGAAAAGGGTTGACTACAAGTAGAGATGTCACAGTTAAGTCAAGGTTCTTTATTGTCGTTCGCATCACATGTGGTACATGAGGTGGAATGAAATTATGTACACAGGGTCCCAGTTACATTCAACAATAGCAAAAATATAGTGTAAAAATAAACAGTAAATAAGGATCTAAGATATAAATTGAGACGGTATATCCTAAACGAACGCCAAACGGTACACTAAAAGATCTAAGATATACGCTAATCACTAATAGTGCAAAACAATACACCGAACAACAGCAGCATGATTCTCATAAGTTCTGTTCGGCTATAATTCGCATGCTTAAATGAGAGCAGAGTAGGGCTCAGAGCTGACCCCAAAACTAACATAAACTAAGATTTATTCAAAGCATGCAACAAAAGTACAAAAACAAGGTGCCAAAAGTGAAAAAATAAATAAAAAATCTACAGCGGCATGGTCCTATTGGCAGAGTGGTTCTGATTACAGTGAGGTTTCTCTTAGCAACATGGTCCAGTTAGAAGCAGGGTACTGTTGGCAATGAGGTTTCTCTTAGCAGCATGGTCCAGTTAGCAGCATGGTACTGTTGGCAATGAGGTTTCTCTTAGCAACATGGCCCAGTTAGCAGCTTGGTACTGTTAGCAGTGAGGTTTCTCTTAGCAGCATGGTCCAGTTAGAAGCAGGGTATTGTTGGCAATGAGGTTATCTTAGCAACATGGTCCAGTTAGAAGCAGGATACTGTTGGCAATGAGGTTATCTTAGCAACATGGTCCAGTTAGCAGCATGGTACTGTTGGCAATGAGGTTATCTTAGCAACATGGTCCAGTTAGAAGCTTGATGCTGTTAGCAATGAGGCTATCTTGGCAACATGGTCCAGTTAGCAGCATGGTACTGTTAGCAATGGGGTTATCTTAGCAACATGGTCCAGTTAGCAGCACGGTGCTGTTGGCAATGAGGTTATCTTGGCAACATGGTCCAGTTAGCAACATGGTACCGTTAGCAATGAGGCTATCTTGGCAACATGGTCCAGTTAGCAGCATTGTACTGTTAGCAATTGGGTTATCTTAGCAACATGGTCCAGTTAGCAGCACGGTGCTGTTGGCAATGAGGTTATCTTGGCAACATGGTCCAGTTAGCAACATGGTACTGTTAGCAATGAGGTTATCTTAGCAGCATGGTACTGTTAGCAGTGCGGTTTCTCTTAGCAACATGGTCCAGTTAGCAGCCTGGTACTGTTGGCAATGAGGTTATCTTAGCAGCATGGTCCAGTTAGCAACATGGTACTGTTAGCAATGAGGTTATCTTAGCAACATGGTCCAGTTAGCAGCATGGTCCAGTTAGCAGCATGGTCCAGTTAGCAGCATGGTCCAGTTAGCAGCATGGTCCAGTTAGCTGTGTGGCTCGGTTAGCGGCGTGGTCTTGTTAGCAGTGTTAGCAGGTCTTATTAGCAGATCCCGTCGGCAACATGGTGATGGCAAGGACCACAGCAGCTGCCCTCCCAGACTGCACCTCCAAAACCGGGTCCGGCAGACAGAGAACATCCAAGGTTTCCCCTCAGAACCGAATGGGTCCGTAGAGTTTGGTCTATACAGGCAGATGGAGGCAGCTGTCATGACAGGCCTGAGCCTGAGGCTGGAAGGACTAAATCACGATGGCACAATGGCAAGGCAGCAACACAGAAAACTCCACAAGTGTGTCGCAATCATACCCGTACTGTGGATGTGCATTGTAGGTGCAAAAAAAAAAAAAGTTAAAAACAAAATCAACATAAACATAAAAAGATCAAGTTCACCGGGAGCCTGTGAAGCTGCCATTCTTCTGAGTGCGGCCATCTTGGCTCCTTGAACACATCTTGGCTTAACAATCCTTCAGTTATATTAAACAGCCTCGTGGCACTAAAGAAGTGATATTTCTAATTGTTTTGCATAGTTTAGATTGAATTTAATAACGTTTTCTTGTCACACTTCAGAACTCTGCTGAGGATTTAATGCATCTGTCGTGCATTATTTTGACCCAAAAGTCTAAAATTAATTAATGCATTAATTTGTTTCCTAGTAAATTATTTAGAATTCTTTTAAGAGGTTTTAAATCAGTTTTATAAAAACAATTAACAAAAATGGGACAATTAAATGATGAATCATGATGATTTGTATACCGGTATTAGTTGTCTGCCAAATACTTGGGTGCTGTTGCAACTCCAGCCACAGGTTCTTGTACTTTGTCCCTGAGTTGCTGTAAGATTGCTGTAAACATTGATGGTTTTATCAACATGTTGTCTCGCTGCCTCGTCAGTTAGACCCCCACTGACAACAAGTGGCTTCAGAAACATGTTGGCATCCATCAGTAATTCATTTTTGCTCTTCATCTCCATATGTGTGTGTGGATTATTAATTAGCGGCTGACGTGGCCTACTTTGTGCGAAGATGGTACAAGTGTCTGCTTTGCTTCCCCAGAAGCGGGTGTGTTGCGTTAGACATTTTTAGGCTGTCACTTCAATCACTTGTCTGGTGTACATTCAACATCTACAGTAGTTATTTATACAAAATGTTGCAACAATTCATGTATAATTATGAGTCTTTCTGTGCAGTAGCATAAATGTCACTCTTCTATTTTGTTTGTGCTTTAAAAGCTTACTACCTAGTTTACTTGTTTTATGAACAATACCATATAGAATTTTTTTTACAAAGTAATTTATTTTTATTTTATTTAGCCTTTTATTTCACCAGGAAAATCCCATTGAGATTAAAAATCTCTTTTGCAAGAGAATCCTGGAAATTTAAGCTTTTAAAGGGGAACAAATAAGTAAAGAAAAATAAATTTTAAACACTGATCTAATGAAATATATTTCCAAAAATCATAAGGTTAAAGGAGAAATGTAATCAAATCTGAAAAAATTGATATAACAAGAATTTCATATAGTAAACACACATAAACATACTTAGTATGCTTTTTTCAAGTCAGTAGCTTAAAGAAATAGTTTTTTTACATTTTTCCTGCTACATGCCGAAGTACAGTGATTTCTGTAGTAATTTTCTGGACGCACTTTTATGACACAATTAAGACCTCCTTTGCTATCTTACAATAACACTGAAGCTATAAACCCATCATTACTGTCCTCCTGTCTGTCATTTAAAATGGAAGCAGAAGACTTTTTTGAATCTGAAGGATATCACTTTAGTTTGTCAAAAACAGTTTGGTGATTTAGTGCATTAATGGGCATTTCTATCCTGGAAATACGAATAGCCGTGCGTTAGCCGCCGCATGCTAACGTTAGCATGCTAGCGCCGTATGCTAACGTTAGCATGCTAGCGCCGTATGCTAACGTGGAAGTGGGGGTGTTGAAAATGTCCTGAAACAGTTACCAATGTCTTGTTAAGCTCTGTCTTCCCCAGAACATACAGTAGTAGGATCTAAAATGATTTTTAAAGATGAAGGAGCAAGTTGAAACATGCTGGCTGTGTCTCAATTCATGGGCTGGGTCCTCATGAGTGCGCATTTGTCGGCCGCATACGTCATTGCCCCGCGCGGAGGACTGTCCCAATTCGAAGACTCCTCCTCATGCGGCCGAGGAATGCAGCCTACTTCCTGCCGAAATCCAAGGATGCATTCGTGAATCCTTCAAGACGGAGGCTATCCCAGAATTCGTAGCGCCAGCAGAGATTTCGCGGGGGGGGTGGGACTTTCTGCGTGCAGGGGCAGGACTGCTGTGTGTTGTTGAGTCATCAGCTCGTTCAACCTCAGCGCAAGCTTGAATCTCATTAAAATTTAACTACAGAAACGACTAAAAAAATATTTTTTAGCTGAATATATATTAGTGTTTCTGAGTTTACTGTTTGTTAAGAACTGATTACAAATCAGCTTATTTTACACGTGCGTAGCAAGGATTTTCTGAGGGGCGATCTGTTAAAACTCAGAGTGGACCTCTAAAATGCAAGCTGCCCAGTAGCTCACTGCGTTAAGCATTTGGTTGGCATGCAGACCCCTTTTTCAAAAGCTGGTTCGAATCTCACTCGGTACGGTTAAAACTTATTTTATTTACGTTTGTCTTTTATTGGATAAAAAAAAGGAGTTTCACAAACTCCTTTTTTTAAATCTCAGTCCTCTAAAACTTATTTTACGTTTGTCTTTTATTGGATAAAAAAAAGGAGATCTCAGTCCTCTAAAACTTATTTTACGTTTGTCTTTTATTGGATTAAAAAAAAGGAGATCTCAGTCCTCTAAAACTTATTTTACGTTTGTCTTTTATTGGATAAAAAAAAGGAGTTTCACAAACTCCTTTTTTTAAATCTCAGTCCTCATATTTTTATCCAATAAAAGAAAAACGTAAAATAAGTTTTAACCGTACCGAGTGAGATTCGAACCAGCTTTTGAAAAAGGGGTCTGCATGCCAACCGAATGCTTAACAGAGTGAGCTACTCGGCAGCTTGCATTTCATGGGTCCATTCTGAGTTTTAACAGATCGCCCCATGTTCTTAACAAATAGTAAACTCAGAAACACTATACAGTATATTATACATGTATTCAGCTTAGTAATATATTTTAGCGGAGTCCCTTCTCTTTCCACACACGCACCAAGCGCGCACACAAGAACTTCCCACCCACTTCAAGAGAACGCCCCACCCACTTCAAGGCCGGCAAACCTGAAGGCTAGACCGTCCCATTTCAGCAGTTTCGCTCAGCCCACCCGGTCTTGTGAGTGCGTGGCCTACTCGGCCCAGCTAGGCTGGGTCCTCATGAGGATGCAGCCCCTGAATTGAGACACAGCCGCTGTCTCCCTCCTTGCTAGCAGGCTCTATTGGGAGCTGCCTGGCTAACTAACTACGGTGGCCCTACACGGCCAAAATTCTACAGCGGCCGAATGCACAGGAGCGGTAAAAATACAATATAAAATTTTAAAAAAGTTTTAAAATCGATTTTGGGGCTTTTAGAATAGATTCTGAATCGCCAGGACTAAGAATCTTGATTCTTTAAAAAATAGATTTTTTTTGCTGCATCCCTAATTGCTACACACTGAAACCTTTTTGTCCACAACTAGATACACACACTAATATTACTGTATGAGGGACGACTCGTTGCACTGCCTACGTCATATTCAGGGGACGGAGAGCAGGCAGGAGGAGGGGGGTCAAAAACACCAGATGAGAATTTTTTCACTTTGCAAAGTCTAAATTTGAGTTAGGATGACATTTTTGACTTGTGAAAATTTCTCAACAAGCTTATTTTATGCTTTTCATTAGACTACTATTAGCTTAAAAACACTTTTCATTTCTCCTTTAAGACCAAAACACATTATAAGGCACAATAGTATGTTGGGAGTTTCATTTAAATTTAAAGTGGGAAAGAAGTAAATAAGAATGATTTAGGTTAAAGTAAATGTGGAAGACCAATAAAGTTTTCCGCTCAAAATAATTACAATAATTTGAATTTAGAACATTGTTGTTTTTCTTGACTGTTATGATCTTTAAGAAAGAGATGTTAAACAACAAACTTGCATATTTAGAAAGTTTCAAAATGCACAATTGTTTTTAATTTTTAGAAACAACGTCTATAGCTTAATAAATGTAGAATAAAGTTGTGTTTGAAGTGAAAATAATTGTAAATCTTTATGAAAAAATTCTGAAATACACACATGAGTTACCAGTGTGAATGCTCCTAAAGCTTTTAGTTTTAAAAATATTACTGATTTTGATCTTAATGGGTCTTCACCTGGTAATTACACAGGATTGTCAAACTTCAGTTCTTTTTCTGTTACCGTATTTTTTGGATTATAGGTCGCACTGGAATGTAGGTTGCAGTGTCCAATTATTGCCAAAAAATTGGAAAAATCCATAAATAGGTCGCACCGGTGTATAGGTCGCACCTACGTCACCGCCGACGTAACGCGTCATCTACCGCTGATGCGCCGCGTGACCGCTGAGTCAACCCGGCAATATGGACCGAGTTTTTAGCTCTGCTGCTAATGTCTGCCAGAAGCTAACAGAAGCTAACACGAGACGAGTCCGTCTCTGAAAACACGAATAAAAAATCGAATCTCATCTCAAATGTTTTCTCCAGGACATAGTTAAGTACATTGGAGCCTTATAATTACTCTGTAAGCAGAAATAAATATACACGATTGGTTTCGAAGCTATTTATAACGTAAACAGAAGCTAAACACGAGACGAGTCCGCCTCTGACACAAATAAAAAATCAAATTTTATGTCAAATGTTTTCTCGAGACCATAGTAACGTACATTAAAGCCTTATAATTACACTCTGTAAGCAGAAAAAATATATACAGAGTGGTTTTGAAGCAATTTATAACGTAAACAGAAGTACACAGATATAAAACGAAGGCTAACACGAGACGAGTCTGCCTCTGAAAACACAAATAAAAAATCAAATCTCATCTCAAATGTTTTCTCCAGGACATAGTTAAGTACATTGGAGCCTTATAATTACTCTGTAAGCAGAAATAAATATACACGATTGGTTTCGAAGCTATTTATAACGTAAACAGAAGCTAAACACGAGACGAGTCCGCCTCTGACACAAATAAAAAATCGAATTTTATGTCAAATGTTTTCTCGAGACCATAGTAACGTACATTAAAGCCTTATAATTATACTCTGTAAGCAGAAAAAATATACACCGAGTAGTTTTGAAGCTATTTATAACGTAAACAGAAGTACACAGATATAAAACGAAGGCTAACACGAGACGAGTCCTCCTCTGAAAACACAAATAAAAAATCGAATCTCATCTCAAATGTTTTCTCCAGGACACAGTTAAGTACATTGGAGCCTTATAATTACTCTGTAAGCAGAAATAAATATGCACGATTGGTTTCGAAGCTATTTATAACGTAAACAGAAGCTAAACACGAGACGAGTCCTCCTCTGATACGAATAAAAAATCAAATTTTATGTCAAATGTTTTCTCGAGACCATAGTAATGTACATTAAAGCCTTATAATTACACTCTGTAAGCAGAAAAAATATAAACCGATTGGTTTCGAAGCTATTTTTAACATAAACAGAAATACAACCACAAGCTAAAAGAAGCTATGCTAATAAAAGGTTGTTTTTTAAATTTTAATCTCAAACATCTAATAAAGCTACTCACTTGTAAACGTCCACACTGTGATTCCATTCTGTAAGTTTCAGAAAAATCCGCTGAGTGGTTCTTGACTTATCTTGCAAACAAACAGAGCTAACAGAAGCTACATCCAGACCAGGAGGCCGACAGAGTCAGTCCGAGCAGAGGAGCTTTTTTTCGGACACATGAGCTGGAAACGGTCTTCTTCTTCTTCTTGGGTCGGTATACTCCTCTGGAAGTGGTACTGCACTGCGCTGCGCCCCTAGCGGCCGAAAGTGGTACTGCACCATTTTCTGCTAAAGTGAAAAAGGGTCATAACTGAGTCAAAAATTGGTCTAAAAATATGGAAAAAAATCCATAAATAGGTTGCACTGGTATATAGGTCGCAGGCCTAAAAAAAAAACCATAAAAAGGTGCGACCTATAGTCCGAAAAATACGGTATATTGCTTTTTTTTTATACAAAGCAGACTTTCTTTAAAACATTTAATAAATGTTACCCATGTTTGTTTGTTTTTTTTTTTGCAGTGTTTGATTCAGTATCAGGAATTTTGAAATAACCCCCTCAAACATCCACACTAATATTCATGTAAAAATACACATGCGTTTGACCTTGACACACAAATGTGATGCTTATTCAACATTTTATGTTTGAATATTGTATTTGTTGTACATTTATGGGTGGCTCAATACATAGTTCCCAGACATGTGACTAGAATTCTGGAATTTCCGCCATTTTAGTACCGTAGTCAGAAAATGTTGAAGAAGAGCTATTTTGTAAGTTCCAACCTTTCAATTTCATATTTTTAACTATGCATTTCTTTTATTACTTATATCAAATATTGTTTTATAATTGCTTGTTTGAATTTGGTGCCTTCATAAGATGTGTTTAATGAAATTTCTTTGAACTTTTTCATTTTGCTTTCCTCTGATAGCCATGTGAATTGATATTTCCCAGCTATGAACCTTATCAAATATGTATTATTTTTGAAACACTTGGACTGTTGAGTTTTAATTATTTTGAATAAAGCAGTTTATCAAGTATCATCCATTTTTTTATACTTACACATTAAAAATGTTTCAATGACATTTTCAAAACCAACACGTTGGCATTTTCCTCCTGTTCAAGGTTGTCAACTCCAGCTCTGCGGTGGCACTTACTGTTCAACGGTGTGAATGACAATTTTTTAATTAAAGATCTACAGGTATACTGTATTTATAAATTATTAGTAAACAGTCTACATTCAATACAATAAGACGAATGGACAATTTGTCTTTCTTTCATTTTTAATTTAAATTACTTGAACACACTATTAAAATACTGTTGATTCTCAAAGCTTTTTACATTTAATTGAAAATTACTTAGCTGATTTCGTAATGTAATATTTTCTGTTCTTAATGACTGCAGTTCAAACTGAACCTGACTTTCAGAAACAGGTGTATATTCTGTACAGTCATTTGCACCCTCTTTGCTGCTGCTGCTGAACCGTGCACACTGGAACTGTTTACTCCACTTCAGGTTGGACGAAGTTCCTCATTGGTGTAGCCAAAACCTCAGGTTCAGAGACTGCACCGAGTTCTAGGACAGCCTGCGCACACTGGAGATGTTCCTTTGAGCGAACTCTTTCTTTCACTCGTCTGTACCTATAATTAAGATAAACATAAATGTTTATATATGTATACAGATATATATATATATATATATATATATATACATATATATATA
>JBBPBX010004137.1:44672-57936 GCA_038048925.1 Garcialebias charrua | reverse complement strand
ATATATATATATATATGTTTGCGTCTAGGTAATAAGACAACTTTTCTGCTGAAAAGAAATCACATTACTACAGCAGACATTTTTACAAGTTAAAAATTACATATTTATAAATATTCAAATATCAAAGTAACGATACGTTTTTAATTAATATTACAATTATTAAAAGTGACATTAATTTGTATACCTGTTCATCTTAGACTCCGATCTTTGATGTTCCTTAGCTGCCTTTGTGGGAGTGAGCACCAGTCAACTTCAATGTAGGAGCCCAGTCTGGGTTTGACCTGTCGTACATGTGTGCAGCCGTCCTGAACAACATAAAAAAATTAACAGAAGCAATTATTCAAATGTTGGAAGTTATACCCAAAACATTACTTTTTAATGTAATATTTTCTGAACAGACACATTCCCAATGCTTTATTCACACATGAAAACAAAAGGGAACCAAAATCAAAACAATGACAATGTCGCAGTGTTCAAATATTATCTATTTGAAATATAATGTGTATGTATACATACACAGTGTACGTATATACAGTACATACAGCATTATATACTGTGTACTCTCAGCTCTGCATGTACATACTGTGAACTCTCAGTTACTGCCACATCAAATTTTAGCTCAAAAACTGTCAGTGATATAAACATTTTTGTTTCCAATATATTCAGGTAGCGATAGGAGCCATCTTAAATTGAGTTATCCTAAAGCTTATCAGTTGTAAATGTCCGTCCAGTGATTAGTTTCAGAAAGTTTCATATAAATCTGTCCCTGCTGAAACCCATCTGTTCTCTCTGGCGTTTCATACTGTGTGAGCTGACTTTGTGTACATGTATATATTTTATCCTGTGTTTTCATTTTAATGCTGTTCTTATACATTTTTATTATAATTTCACTGCTGTAAATGTCATAGTTTTACCATTAGTGTGTGTTACTGTTTCTGTAATTTTATTGTGATGCACCAGTTGAAACAGTTTGTCGTGTGGGTCCATGAGTTATTTTGCTAACAGACAAACAGACCGACTACAAACGTTAACGTGTGTGTCAGCCTGATGTCACAGGGTAAATAAAGGTTCAAAATACATTATTAACAAGCAGCTTCCTAACAACAGAGAGTCTAGGCTAAACACGAGCGAGGCACTTTGTTGTCTGTGTTACGGTGTGGATGTTAGCATGTTAGCGTAGTGTTGTTAAGCTAGCGACAATTATGTGACGTCACATGGGAACTATGTATTGGTAGAGGCGTTGCCTCTCAGCGAGAAGGTTGCCAGATTGAATCTGGACCTTTCTGGGTAGAGCTTGCCCTTAGCTGTTAGTGAGAGAGTGAAGTTTGTCTCTTGTCCTTGTGATGAACTTGCGACCTGTCCAGGGTGTCCCCCACCTCTCGTACAGTGACTGCTGGATATGAGCACCAGTGACAAAAATTAAACTCAGAAAAACTAATTCAGCTAACAATTTTTTAGGGGTTTCTGTAGTTAAATTTTAATGAAATTCAGCTCGCGCTGAGGTTGTTGTTAGAACGAGTCCCGCCCCTGCTGCAAACAACGAATCAAATGATGAGCAGTACATGACGTCAAACTGGGCCCGGGAGCTCGGCCCGATCAGAACCACGTCTTGGCGGGTTCCAAAACGAGGGCGGACCCCGGGCGGAAAAGGCAAATGCGAACATGACGAACCCGGGTTAGAAGGCGGACCGGGCCATTGAGGCCCGTGCAATGCAAAAACGGCTTTTGCGTCTCTTCCTGAATCTTATCTGTGGTTCTCTGGGGTTTAGGGCTCTTATAATCTCCCTAATTGACAATAGAACACAACACATCAACAATAACATGTTTGTGTTATTATTGCTCAAAAAACATTATCTAGGCTGAGAGATAAAGGCTTAATTGGTCAACAATATCCTTTACAGCTTACTTACCTCTACCATGGAGTCTATATTGTAGAAAAAGGCAGCAAACTTTTTAACAACAAAGTTTGTGACTTTCCTGTGGCCCCCATCTTGCTTTTCTTTTGTCTGTCCTCTTCACTTCAGGGTCAGAGACTCCTGTGAGAATAACATAAACAGTGAGATGAACTGTTTAACCAGCTTACCCAATAGATGAGCACATTTTTACAAACTAAGCTTTGTATGTTACTGTCAATCTTTAGTTAGCTTTTTATTTTAGCTTGCTACATAGAGAGCCATAAAATGCTACACACAAATATCTTAAAGTTAGCATTACATGGATCAGTTTAATTCACCGCGATGCACGTATTGAGCTGTAGTAACGTTAACAAACGTAAACTTACCAGCTGAAATCCCAGACACAGCGCCGTCCTCTGTGCAAAGCAGAGTCCGGTCGTGGAGATTTTGAATCAGGCCATTCAGGCTCTGTAACATCCACAGGCTGACTTAAATGCTGAGAGGAGGAGGTTGCGGTTCTCTCTCTCCTTGCAGTCAAACATGGAGCAACCTTAAGCCCCCAGTATACGCCTGCATACCTCTGCAGGGTACGTCCACGCAAAGCTCAACTTTTACGACCACGTACGCTAGGGCTGAACGATTTTGGAAAATAATCTAATTGCGATTTTTTTTCTATTAATTGCGATTGCGATTTAAAATGCGATTATTTTTTTAAATGCCTTCTCAAGTATTTTTCAACAGAAGCAATAAATCAATCTGTTATATAATAAACAATGTCAGATTTATTTAAAGCAGAGATTACAATAAAGCAAACAAATCTATGCCTTTTCTTTTCACCATTTCTATTTTTCTTGTTTCATAAACATAATAGTAAACATGTTAAGTGAACTTCCTAACTACTGTCTGAACTTCACATGACAGTTAATAAATAAATGTAAAAAATTAGATATAAAAAAATTTAAACTTACTGCTTTCCAGCCAGTAACATCATAAAAAAATAAAGTGCAAAAAACAGAGAATCTGCTTTAACCAACTCGTTCTGGGAATTCAAACTCAGTGAACACTAAATAAACTAGTATCTGTTCTTATTAAATCTTTTAGATGTAAAAAAAAAAAAAAGAACAACTCTTGGAACAATAATGTAAACATTATAGTCAGTCAGTAACAGCAAGATGCAGAGCCTTGTGAACAGACTCCAACACCTCAGGTTGCCAGGTTAGGATAAGGGAGTGTGCATAACAGTCACCTGACAGCACCTGAAATGGTTTTAAGCTGCTCTAGCACCCTGGCAATCCTTTGGATCCCCATCTTGTTGGACATTCAGTGATGAGGCTGTGTCCAGAAAGTTTGAGATCCCTCTTCAGTCATTGCTGCCTTCTTCCAACTGTGGGAGAGACACTGCCATCCTTTAGTACATGTCCTGTAATACAAAATAAAAAATAAATACACACATTCACATCCTCCACTCTCACTCGTGCAAAAATTGAGGACCTGAAAAATCTTGTTAGTTAAAAACAATGTAGAGGTTTTAGCTTTTCCCAGTTTGTCAACGTTAAGTGAATGCAAAACGTGATGACTAAATAGCTTCACATTACTGAACATAATAATGAACATTTTTATTTAAAACGGACAATAAGGATAATATAATAGTCGTGACATCACGACCAGGTTTGGTAATACACGTAATGAGAAAATGCATCACCTCATCTAAATAGCTATGCTAAAGCTAAGCTAACAACAACAACACCACTAGTTTAAAAAAAAAACAGCTTGCGCGAAACGTGTGTTTTACTGGTTCTGTATTAATTCATATCACTAACGACACAACTGTTTTTTTTTTTTTAAATCAGGGTTAGCTTTTTCACGCAGAACGTTAGCTTGCTGAGCTAGCTGCTAACAGGGCACCGTCAAAAACAGGCCCGGTCACATGACCAGCTCGCGCTCTGTTTATCTCCCGCTGTCTCATCAGATACACGTTTACATGGGATAACTTACCTGAATTTTTAACTTTTATGACTTCTGTCTAACCTGTGTTAGAGCGAGCGGTGTCCCCCTCCCTGCCTGCTCGGTTTTGCTCCGCTCGGCTCGCTCCCAAGTCACGTGACCAGTCAAATCGCAGCCCGTGCGATTCGAGAATCGCGTTTTAACATATCGCGAGATAATCGCAAATGCGATTAATCGTCCAGCCCTAACGTACGCGGTGTTGCACAATAAACTGTCAGGCAACGGATTGTTTTGTATGCGATACCAATGTATTAAATGCCCCTTCTTCATCCCTGATCTGGCATTTTCATTTTTGTAATTTTTAACTTTTTGCCAAAAGGTAACCCATCTCCTCCTCCTTCATTGATGCCATGACTGAAATTGTGAGAAATTAAGGAATTTGTCACAAGCGAGTTAAATTCAGGTCCAGCGTGCTTGCGGGAGGGTCTGGAGATTTCTTGGTGGGCTGGTCTGATGTGTGGGCTGCAGGACCAGCACGCTCCCTGTTTTTTTTGTTTTTTTTTTTTTATTTATTAACAACATATATACACAGAACACCGCTGGGGTTGCCAGCTCTCGTTATTTTTAATTATTTTTAATTTTATTTAACCTATCAATACAGTGAGGTTTTTGACTCAAATATTCAATGGCATATTTGAGGGTGAGAAAATGCTTGAGGAATGGAGAAGAAGTGTGCTAGTGCCCATTTTTAAGAGCAAGGATGATGTACAAAGTTGTAGCAACTACAGAGGAATTAAGTTGATGAGCCACACGATGAAGATCTGGGAGAAAGTTGTGGAAGCAAAACTTAAAGAGGTGACTATCTGTGAGCAACAGTATGGTTCTATTTCGTGTAGCTCCGCCCTTTAAAAGCTGCGCTTATTGGGTTTTACCCGTGCTTCGCGCCATTTACTGAAAAGCTTCTAGTCCATGCCCACCTGTTGTTGGGTCACGCCGGTCCACAATAAAAGCAACCTGGACCATGGCTTGAGGTCCCGTTTTTCTTCAGAGAACGTCAAGATAACTGGAATTACTATGACCTCAGCGATGACAACCATCAAAATGTGCCCTGTGTGCCAGACGGGCATCATCCTGTCAACGGACCCGCATGCTGTGTGCGAGGGCTGCCTCGGGGCTGCTCACGCCCAACGAGTCTTTGAACCTGGTTTCTTCTGCCCGGCCTGTGCCTTCCTGATGCCGAAGGAGAAGCTGTGCCTGTTCAACCTCTTCCCCCCACCCCCAGAGGGAGAGTTTCAGCCAAGGGGGGACGTCGCCATCGTGACGCTGCAGGAGATGGTCGAGAACACGTCCCCCTCCACGGAGACAGCTAGTGGGCACGATTCTGCCTAGCTTTTTAGGGGATCGGATCCGCCCTCGCCATTCCTCAGGAAAGCTAGCCACCGCACTCCGACCTGTCTGAATGAAGGTACGGAGCCGGTCTTGTCTCCCAACGAGGGAGCTACTAGCGCCCGAGGTCCAGCCTGCACCGGAGGTCTGGACCCGGTGCTGCCTCGACGCTCCGTGGCCGGATCTTCGTACAGCCGGGCATCATCCCCCGACGCTGTACATTCTCCACCATCTCCACTAGATGCCCAGAGCGTGCACACCATCCTGTTCCACGCCCTCCCCGACATCATCGGAAGAGCGGCGAAAGTCTGCTGTTTGGAGGTCCCGGTGGCGGAGGTCCAGGCAGAGGTACCTCCTCTGGCGGGAAGGTTCGCCGCCTAGCACAGCCGGCGCTCGGACCCGGTCTGGCCGAGGGTTGCAGCTGTCTCCGACCTGCTTCGAGGCGCAGCGAACCAGCCGATGAAAATGAAAGCACCAGTAACAACATACGTGCCTATCACCAAGGTCCAGGGCTCCACGAACCAGGTTTTCCCCACCGTACCCCCACTAGGGCCCAGTTTGTCGGCAGTGTTCGGGGTGAGACCGGCCAAACACGTCGGGAGGCGTATCACCCCGCCAACTGTTAACGACCAGCTGACAGGAAAATTAACAGACAAAATTCATCAGTGCTCGGCTCAGGTGGGTGCTGCTTCGAATAATATCGCGCTGCTGGTCCTCAACATCTCAGAAGAGGCAACTGATGAAGGGATCGGAAAAGCAGCAGATGTTATCGCTAATTTTTGTGCAACTCTTGCTACGAGCTCCGCACGCATCTCAGCATGGGTCACACTCCTCCAGCGACAGATGTGGCTGAAGCTGTCCTCTGCCATCCCAGAGGAGGTGAAAAAAGAACTTTTGGAAGGTCCGGTGTCACCGCAGGGTCTTTTTGGACCACATTTTCAGTCTGTGTTTAATCTGCTCCAGTCCTCATCCGATGCGCTCGAGCTGGTGCAGAAACATGTTTCTCCGCGGGCGGAACCCCGCCCGGCTCGAGGACCGACACATTGACATGACCAGAGCAGAGCTTTCCGCCAACAAAACAGACCATCTTCTCCCGTTGCCACATTTGTCATGCCTGCCCCCCCAGCAGCAGGCAGAGGACACCCGCCTCACGCTTCTCAGAGAGCCGGGACCTCCCGTGGCAGAGGGCGACAACAATCCTCGTGGCCGAGCCAGACTCGGGACACGAGTAAAATATATTTTTAAAAGTGACGGTGCGCCGGGGCTGTGTTTGATAATGTGTGCAATGAATTTTGTGAAGAAAATAAAATTACTGTCACAGTAATTGGGTCGTCTAGATAAAAAAGAATTCTCATGCCCATTTATGACAAAAAAAGGTGTCGGCAAAGATCAAAGGAAAAGTTTACAAGACCGTGGTGAGACCAGCTATATTGTATTGTCTACAGTGACATTGACAAAAAAGACAGGAGAAAGAACTGGAAGTGGCAGAAATGAAGATGCTGAGGTTCTCCTTAGGAGTGACGAGGATGGATAAAATCAGGAATGAGATCATCAAAGGTACAGCACATGCTGAACAACTGGGAGATAAAGTTAGAGAGGCCAGACTGAGATGGTTTGGACATGTCCAGAGGAGGGACAGTGGGTATATTGGTAGAAGGATGTTAGAAATGCAGCTGCCAGGAAAAAGACAAAGAGGGAGACCAAAGAGGAGATATATGGATGCAGTTAGAGAGGACATGGAGGTAGTTGGAGTGAGGCTAGAGGATGCAGAGGACAGAGTGAGGTGGAGGAGGATGACTTGCTGTGGCTACCCCTGAAGAGGGAAAAGCCAGAAGAAGAAGAAGAATCAATACAGTAGGCATTTCAGCAAATGACCAATCGGTGACCTCAATTTGTCCCAAATGTAAATGTCCCTTGTCTGTGGAGCTGCTCTGCAGCCGCTCAGGGTGGACGCTTGAGCATGAAGTCTCAACCCTCTGCGCACAGTGCGCATCCGCGCGCTGACAGGACACAGGAGTATACTGGGGGCTTTACACTCTTAAATTGATTCAGTGCACGGTCAGACTGCATATTACGGCTTGTTTTAGAAACCATGTGAACCCCGTCTGTGGGCGTAACCACGCATGTTTTTCCTGGTTTTTCCTGCGTGGTGTAAGTTGCAGCACTGGCATTGGCTGTAACTTTACACATGATTGAAACCATGTGTAACTTTACAGCCAATCACCGAAATTTGACACCGAAAAACGAGGCATATGGTACCATAAAAGAACCGACGTTCGGTACTCAGCCCTACAGGGGTCACTGATGCCCATATCCAGCAGTCACTGTGCAAGAGGCGGGGGACACTCTGGACAGGTCTCCAGTCCATCACAGGGACACAGAGACAAATGAGACACAACCATTCACTCTGTCACTCACACCTAGGGGCAATTTACAGTTACCAATCAGACTAACATGAATGTTTTTGGTCTGTGGGAGGAAACCGGCGTACCTGGAGAAAACCCACACATGCACGGAGAGAACATGCAAACTCTGCCCAGAAAGGTCCCCAGCTGGGATATTAACCGGGCCAGGATATGAACTTGGCCGGGAAATGAACCGGTGACACCAGCTTGCTGAGAGGCGGCAGCTGTGCCAACTATGCCACCGTGCTGCCGCAAGTGAAACATTGGCATTATTAAATAAAATTCAAAAAATCATGACCAGAACATATTTTACATTCGTAAACAAGCCTTCTCCTACTCCGCTCCTGCTTCCTGGAATATCTTACAAAAAGATCTGAAGATCTCGATCTTGACTTCTCTAAATGGCTTTAAGAATCTGTTGGAGTCCTGGCAAAACCTAACCTGGTTAAAACCAGACCCTTGTCCTTCACTTCGCTTCGTATTAGGGTCTGGGACTTCTCCCATAGACAACGATTTCTCCGGTAGATTTTTGACCGGACCAATCAGAGAACAGAAGGCGGAGTTTTGTTAGTTTAGCCTGGCGAGGTCCAGGCTAAATAAATAAATAGCTCAGAAACCACTCGGTGGATATTTTTTCTGCTACCAGTGTGTAATTATATGGCTCTAATTTACTGACTGTTGGCCTGGATGAAACATTTGAGATAAAATTTGATTTTTTATCATTTATTTTCGTAGCGCACCCGAGGCTGTTTGGAAAATGTCAAACCGAAACAATTTAAATCCAGCAGATTTGACCATTTCGTGAATTGATATGAAGTCGAAGACGCAAATTCAACAATGGCAGGACTCACGGCTGCATCGAATCACTCAACTGTCCACCTGGATATAAGGCGCCCCTTTCCTCAGCTCTTCCTGTTTGCCCGTTGCCAGTCTAGTCGCCTCCCTCCACCTCCCCGTCTCCTCCCGGGGTTTCTGGTTCCTCGGTTCTCCCCTGTTCTTCGTCCCGCCTCCGCCGCCTGGGGTTGTCCTGCTCGCCTTCGTCTTGGTCCTGCTGCTGTGTGCATTCCTGCTTCCTGTTCCCTGCGACCCAGCCGGTCATGGCAGATGGCCGCTTGTCCTGAGCCTGGTTCTGCTGGAGGTTTCTTCCTCTCGAGGGAGTTTTTCCTTCCCACTGTCGCTTCGTGCTTGCTCAGGATGGAGGTTCTGCGCTGGTGTTCGTCTCAGGGTTGTCCGGAGCCGTCGGCCGCTGGCTGGCCGTCATTCACGTACCGGTGGGATGGATTGGACGTCTGCGATCCCTTCTCCACCACCGGGTTCGGGTCCCGGGGGGTAGATATCCATAATCTATCTCCCTATGCCGGACATTCAAGCTCTCAGCAGTCCGGCATGCATGCCCTCCGCCGGGGCCCGAGCGCCAAAGAAACCTTAATCAATAAAACATTTTAATTGTATTCTCTCTCTCGTTTTGTGAGTCTCTTCAGGTTGAATTAGGAACTGTTAAGCTCAGGAACACTTCTGATATAACGTCAGCTAAAAAATATATTTTTTCTCAGCAAAGAAATAATAGTTTTTTACCTTTTTTTCTTGAAAATTCCTTCGTGGCGGCAGCCATTTTAACTGACGACGTCAGTCGACGTCGTTCAAAACTCCGCCTTCTGTTCTCTGATTGGTCCGGTCAAAAATCTACCGGAGAAATCGTTGTCTATGGGAGAAGTCCCAGACCTTAGTACGAAGCGAAGTGAATGACAAGGGTCTGGTTTTAACCAGGCTAGGCAAAACCCAATGCAGACATGTTCCTGTTTTTCTACAACTGTCTTATAATCTGTCTGTTTTGCTACTTTGAAATCTTTGTTTTAACTTGTTAAAAAAATCTGTATGCCTCTCTTATGATTGTCTATTGTTGATTGTCCAAGGAAAAGTTACTGTTGCTGTTGTCCTTATTCTTTGTTTGTAGCCAGGTCTCTCTTGTAAATGAGTCCTCGAGGCTCAATGGGATTAACCTGCCTAAATAAAGGTTAAATGAAAAAAAATTACATTATTTGATATGAGGACACTGAGGAGCTCAGCTGGTTCTGGACCAGACTGCACCGTTTTGGTTGGAGGACAAGCTTGGTTTTACAACTACAGTTTGTAAAATGAAGTTTAATGTTAGGTCATGAGATTGAGAGGTTATATTTCTTCTCCATTTGATTTATGGATCTATAGCATTTATTGTTTGTTTTTTTGACACAGGGTGGCCACAAGAGCTACATGTTCTATTGATGAAAGTAAGGGTTTATGACGTACATAATCAAGAAGGAACATACAATATTTGGTGGCATTACTGGGATTAAATAATGAAGGGGCGGCTGTGGCTGAGTGCTTATAGCAGTCGTCCTCCAGTGCAATGCCAACGTATCCCTGGACAAGACACTGAACCCCTCATTGCCTCCGATGAGTGTCCCATCAGCGTATGAACGTGATAAAGCTCTGATTATTCTTTGTATAGATCTAGTAGAGTGCTGTGTGATTGGGTAAATGAGTGCACAGATTGTATTGTAAAGCACTTTGAGTATCTTGATAAGAGAGAAAGACGCTATATAATTACAGTCCATTTACCAATTAAAATCTGATTGTCTTCAAGTCTGATTATTATTATTTCTGCCAATCAATAACATCTTTCTTGCCATATTGCTATCTAATGTTATACTGTCCTGCATTGTGATTGCTCTTAATTCAGACCCAAATAACAGTTTTTGCTTGAGGATTCTATAAATGCACCACACCCAGAGACAACTGTAACAGGATGTGAGTTATTTTTCACTCACTTGATTTGGCTTGTTCAGTGAAGGCATTTTCCCCTTAGTATGTTGTAATTTAGAAGAATCTCTCCAGATGCTTGAGGCTTATACCCCTTTTTTTTTAACACATAATTTACTATACACTCCAGCTTTGTGTGCACCTTTGGGAGTTTAAATACAATAGGGTGGGTGTTTTCTGCTTGGACATCTGTCATTGATGAATTAAAATTCTGTTTGACACATAATGTTTTTCTTATGAAGTTGTCTTTGTCTGCCACAGGTAAACCTGTATGTAACCTGTAGTGTTAATGATTTCCTAATGTTCTGAACACACACAGAAGCAGGTGGTGCAGATTAATGATTTTCCCCTTTTCTACACTCTTCCAGAACATTCAACGAGGTGATGAGCATGTTCAACTCTGTGCTTGTCTTTTGATTTGAATGCCTTCATCTTAAGTTTGACTGACGGGGATAAATTTAAGGCTGCACTTCAGGCTTGGGGTGGGACAGACATAACAAAGAAATTGCATAATAGGATTCTGCTGTAATTATTGCATGTTTGTGTCAAATGTGGGTGTAGTTCACTATAATTTGCTACAGAATTATCCCCACAAATGCAAACAGGGATTCAAATTAGATGTTGAAATGTCTGCTTTTCTGTAGAGACCGCATCTGGGGATTTTTTTTTAATTTTTGAGAAAAGGTTCAAGTATCTGCTGTCAGACCGAAAGAGAAACTAGTTGTGGAGTCACTCAGAGCTGCTACTTTCTTACTTTATAAGCATGTCTAGGTAGGTATTTTCCTCTGCACATATGTCAAACTCAAGGCCCCGGGGCCAAATGGCCCTCATTGACATCTTATCTGGCCCCCAAGATGATATGTTAACGTAAAATACTTTTTTCACTTGAATTTTTTTTTCAGCAATCTTTGATTATGATGTCAAAAGTGCAACAGAGAACGTCAAATGAGACCAATCAAACCATTTTTTTAGGAACGTGCAGCCAAGAAAAGATGTTGGGTATCTAACTTGAGTTAATGTTGATTCTGCTGGCCCTTAGTTTGAAAAAGGTTTTAATTTTGGCCCCCTTTTGTAAGTGAGTTTGACACCCCTGCTCTAAAATATGTACTGTAGTTCGAAATGACTTCATGATGACATCACTTGCCAATTCCCTATAACTGGGTTTAGACTTGCAAAAGCTTCATGAGGGATTTATCTCTGCATTTCTGTTTCATTGTGTGTTTCCCTTGGCTGGTTTCAGGTCAGTTACAGGTCATGGATATGTTAAGTTCGCTTTATTTTTCCCAGTAAGCCAAGTCACGCTACGACATGATATCATGGAAAGCACCTATGGGAGTATTTTTCTCAACTTGTTGAGCTAACACTTGGAATTTTACAGGCGGGCAGAGCTGACGTCAGACGATCTGTGTGTATGCACTGGCTTCTGTTTGTAATATCTCTTGTTAAATGCCTGCCACCAGCTCTGCTGCTGTTTGTACATCCAAAAACTAGGAAATGGTTTCAAGCTTTATTATTTGGAAGAAAGAAAAAAAATAAAATTGAGGAATTGTGCCTGCCTCTGAAAGTTTGAATTGACATTTTAGCAGAGAAGCTCTTTTCTGTTTTCTGCTTGGGTTTTGAAATTCTTCTTGTTTCTTGGAATTTTACAGAAAATGTATTTATTTGTGTTGTATGAGCTTTAACTAACAGAGATATATGTTTTCTTTAGAGGCCAACCTGGTTAAACCAATTAGACCTATAGTGGGTTCAAAGGGTCCATAAGGAGCAACTCATGAGTTAAAATTTATTTTTTTGACACTAGATTTTATGGATTGATCACTTCTGAGAATTAAGAAAATGTTAAAGCAATAATCTTGGCGCTTAAAAAAAGTAAAACTTGGCACTGTTTTGGTTCAACTCCTTAAAAGTGCTTTATTCTGTTTGTTTATCGTTCAGAGCTATAATTTTTTCTAGTATTGATATTTTTACAAGGGGTGCACCGATAAATCGGCCCCGGGAAATCGGCCGATACTTGCATGAGAAATCGATTTTACATATTATTATTATTATTATTGTTATTATTATTATTATTAGTTTTAACAACAATTGTCTAAACTTCATTCATATTTCAGAGCACTACCTCATGGCCTTTTAAAACAAGTTTGTATTGTTTCTAGGATATGGTTCAAGGGTATGTTTTCCAATAAAATAATGGAAAATTGAAGGCGCATTGACCTTATAACACCTGACAGTGTCACTTATAAAACAAAATCGGTATCGGTCAAAATCTGAATGAGCAGGTCAGACTTTTTAGAAATCGGTGATCGTCCAGAAAATTGCAATCGGTGCACCCCTAATCTTTAGCTCTGGCATCAGTCACTGAAAGTCAAAAGGAAGAGGGATGTGAGAAACATAAAGCCTGACTGGAGAAGGTCTGTCTGCCAGTGTTGTGCCCCTCCTTCCTTCCTCCTGCTGCCTCCTCAGCTTCCCCTCTCAGGATCTCTCTCTGCTGCTGAAACAGAACACTGAGTACCTTCAGCAGCATTTTTTTTTGTTCCCTTTTGAGGGTCTCGACCTCAGCCCCCTCTGCAAACTCACCCCAGCGCATGTAAAACACCATCTTCTGTCTGCGCCACACGTTGTAGATCAGACAGTAGCAGTGAATAGCCGTTCAAAACCTTTGTGTCTTCATGACTTTCTCTCTTTTTTTTTTTTGGTCAGTGAACTAACCTGCTCGCTTCTGGTCCTGTTCCTCTCTCCTGCAGTGTTGTGTGGTGGACAAAAATGACGGAGTATAAGCTGGTGGTGGTGGGCGCAGGAGGCGTGGGCAAGAGTGCTCTCACCATCCAGCTCATC
>JBBPBX010004137.1:30802-41036 GCA_038048925.1 Garcialebias charrua | reverse complement strand
ATGCGTTAAATGATTTCTCACACAAAACCATAAATAGTAATTTGCATATAAACCAATTTATGAATATTTGTTCAGAAATTTTGTTTTAATCATTTTCTTAAATATAGATATTGACTTTGCAATTTTAATATCAAGTTCCAAACAATTCCACAGTCCTATTCCCTGTACTAAAGTTGACCTACTCTTTAAACTAGTTCTGTATTGTGGCGTAACAAATATATCTGTTCCCTTGAGATTATAATTACTAGTCCTTTTTACAAAAAGCCTTTGGATGTTTGAGGGTAATGAGAAATTCTGAGCTTTGAACAATAATAAAAGAATATTATAGTCAACCAAATCATAAAACTTTAGCAATTTCAATTTGTAAAACAAAACATTTGATGGATGGCAGTAATGTGTTCTTGTAATAATTCTTATGGCTCTCTTCTGTAAAATAAAAATAGGCTTAGTTACAGTTTTGCACGCTGTACCCCAAATATCTATACAGTAAATTAAGTGCGGGAGTATAATTGTATTATATAACAAATACAGTGCTTTATCATTTAGTAAATCTCTAACTCTATACAGCACTGCAATAGACCTAGATATTTTAGTTTTTACAAAATGTATGTGTTGTTTCCATGATAACTTATCATCAATAATTACACCCAAAAACTTCACCTCCCTTACCCTGCATATCTCAAAACCTTCAATCTTAAAAGGAACATCAACAGTTATCTTTTTCTTACTAAATATCATATAATTGGTTTCAAAATAATTTCAAAATAAGACGTCTCTTAACAAACGATAATAAAAGCAGCGACGTCTGTGCCATCTTGTTTTTTTTTTTCTTCTTTCTCCCAGTTCTCCATTACATGTTGAGGAGAAATGCTACAGCGCGAAGTGGCAGCATGGACTCGACGACACACGGAAACAAACAACCTAAAGATGAAACCTGAACTTTGTCAAACAGAGGACGATTGAAGCAAAAGCTCTCAAAGGAAACCACCACGGCGGACTGAAGCATAGACTCTAATGAAAAAGAGGACTTTTGGACTGTTGCCCAAGTGGCAAGCTGAACTGGTCTGAGCTGGTCTCTTCTTTTTTTTTATTTTTAATGTTGGGCCACATCGATCTGTGAGCAACGCCACTAATGACTCGATCAAGCTGGGTTGTTCCACGTAGTTCCTGCTAACTTATTGTTTTCAGTCTCGACACTGGTTGTAAAGAGGGTGTCTCTCGCCCCCTCTTGCCTTGAAGCCTAATTCCCTTTCCCCTACCTCGAACCTGGAAGGACTGACTGATGATTTACATGGAAAGGACTGGAATAAAACATTTTGTTTTTCTCTCACCTCGCATAAATAACCCACCTCCATTCGACACGCACAGGGTTTGCTCGAATGGCGTTGCAGACCTGGGAGATGCTGGGAGTGGAAGCTGATACGGGATCTTCTTTTGTCGCTCTTTACCAATTAGCCTAAACTGTAAAAAAAAAAAAACATTTGATTTAGTTTGATTTTTTTTGTCTTGTGATTGGTAGAATTGAAAATCGTTGCTCACTACAAGTACATAAATATGTTTATTTTAAAAAGCACCTGGTTTAATAATTTTATCTCCCTTGAGTTCGTTAAAGTTTCTCCTGGAATAGATATTTTGAAAAGGGGCTAACAGAGATATAGACGAGTTTCTACCTTCACTTTTTACCGATCTTTTTCATTGTGAAATGGTATTTGCTAAATATTTTCAACGGCTAGTGTTCTGGTGCAATAGACCTCTGCTATCCTAACTGCACCAAGTGTTGGAAATAAAACCTTCTCTGACAACTTCATTTATGGTTTCAGATGGAAAAGAGCGCGTGGTCGTCATCGTTGCTGTTAACGAAGCCTCAGACTCGTTGCAGCTTTAGAGAAAGAGAACTGGAGTTTATTTCAGTATCTGTACCGTTCAACTATATGGTGATAATATTTTGTTTTTGGCTGCAGAGTTTGGATAGTATGGCTCAGGTATTAAAAGGCCCAGGAAAGTCTAATCTAATACTCCTGGCAACCACGGTTAAGGTATGTCATGAGTTTAGCAAAGTGGTAACACGCGTCCTGCCTCAGAACTTCGTTTGTTTTTTTTCCGCACACACCGTTCTATCCTCATCAAGCTGTTCAGTTTTTGCCACCTATAGCTCTTTTAAAGGAGCAATAACAGGTCTGGTGCTAATCTTCTCAAACCATATTTACTGTATATGTGGGGAATATTGTCTGCAGTAGGTCCTGGATCATGTGTTGGGGGGAGTGCATTGCTTGAATCCTTATTATTCAGAGGCTCGGGCTCTCTGTAACTAATGAATTCCTTTGTTGCCTGAATATGATTGATGTGTTTACTTTGCCTTATCTTTTAACTAGTCTCATGTTAGCAGCTAGCTTGACCCCCCCGTATGATGTTTGCTGTTTTGTTTACGTGCAAAACCCGAAAAATACGAGTGAACTGTATAGAGTAAAAAAAACACTACACTGATCTTATTTTTGCTTGCTCTCTGATTGCATCTGTCTGGATAGGATTTAGTTAAAAACAGAATATACGTATAAAAACATAGGCCAGTATAAAACAAGTTGTCAAACTTTCCTCGGAGCAGGGAGTGGAAGTCTTTTTAAATGAGTACATTTTGCACAGGTCGTGCTTATTGTTGATCTGTTGAACTGACCTGGTCATTTATACGGGCAGTTTTAATTAAAAAGTTAAGACATCCGATGTTCGGCTGTCGTGTCCTTTCAGCCTGATTGTTTTCACGTCGTGGTTTTGTACAGTTTAAACGACCCCCGTAACGACTCCGAAAACATTGGACCGCTGTGTTTAACCTGATTTTTGGTTAAACATTTTATTTCTCAGCTTGGAGAAAATCCACAAACTGTGAATGTGTTTTAGTCTTTAGATATTGTTTGAAAGAAGCCTTGTGTTTTAAAATGACTGAAACGAGGAAGGGGTTCATAATCGGCCCCACCTTTGGCTGTGCTTTCTTTTATATTTTTAACCTTTTGTGCTCATACATTTATAATGGGGGGGACTGGATTTTGTGAAATTTAATTACAGATGTGGTGGTATACCTCTCCTCTCTGTCGATCCTTTAACAGGACAGTCATGTCGATACAGAAGTCCACAAACCTATGCATTCAAACGCCCACTGCTTTAGAAAAGTAGCAGCATGTTGTTGCAATACTTGGCCAGTGAACCACCGGAAAACAGACATGTCAGAAGTCCTGGCCAGCATGACAAAGACTGTGTGCACCTCTGGGGGGGAAGGAGGAGGTTGCACAAAGATGTAATGGTTTCTAAAAAAGCTAAGTCTGGTCCTCTGGACATTCAAAAAAATAAAACAAAATAAAGCAAAAAAAATGTAGAAACGTTTCGTCTTTCGTCCGAAAGACTTCCTCAGTCTGAGTTGCTGTGTTCAGCTCAGTCTTATAAATAGCACCCTCTCACAGTGTTGCACAACCAGTTGGCTGATGACAGCCTGAAACCAGTTGCTCACATGATCAAGGAGGGCCATCAGCCTAACAATGGATCATTAGCACCCTGATGGTTGTTTGCTATTCACAGAGGGCTGAGTGATACTAGCAATAACAGCATTGTAAGAGGGGGACAGTTGAACCCGGAGGCCTCCACCCCTGTTTAATGATGGACGGTTTCTTTTCACAAAGATGGCCTCCTTTACTCCTCTCTCAAACCATCGTTCCTCTCTATCAAGGATGTGAACATCTTCATCCTTGAAAGAGTGACCGCTGGCGTGGAGATGAGTGTAGACTGCAGAGTCCTGACCTGATGATGTTGATCTTCTGTGCTGGGTTGAATTTATAAGACTGAGCTGAACACAGCAACTCAGACTGAGGAAGTCTTTCGGACGAAAGACGAAACGTTTCTACATTTTTTTTGCTTTATTTTGTTTTATTTTTTTGAATGTCCAGAGGACCAGACTTAGCTTTTTTAGATTTTTCTACCTGGATTATTGAGCATGCATCAGAGTATGTAATGGTTTGTTTTTCCACCATGGAAACTGTGGAGCAGAGGTGTGGAAGGATTTTGTAAAAATGTCAGCCGTGTCACTATTTAAGATGTATTTACCCTTTGAAAATATGGCAAATGTATTGCAGGACAAAAAAAAATAAAGATGTCAAGCTGAAAAAGTCCTTCAACTTTTCTTGTTTCAACACCCAACTTTTAGATTTGCTGCCACCTACAGGCCATTTTATGTATTTCGTCAACGAAGTACATGCTGTTTGGGTTCAGCTGTAATGAGGGTTCAAAGGACCATCATGAATATTGTAAAACTTTTACAATTAACTGTGTTACATGAACGTCAGTTTAGGTGAAATGTAACAGTTTAAATACCTGATATAGAATCTAAACTTATTTTGGTCTGAAAAGAGGGAAATGATTCTCTCATGGATAAAGTTTATGTTTATGTTTGTTTATGTTTATTAAATTTGTTCATTTTTTTTACAAAAGAAACAATACAAGACAATCTCATAAATGATATTGTACAAATATAAAAAAAAAATGAAAGGTAGCAGAAAGAAGAATAAATCTTATTATATCTGCCCCTTACTTCCAACAATCAGATTAAACAACAATAATCAACCATGTAAACAATAATAATCTTCAACCAACTTTTTTCCAACAATCAGATTAAACAATAATAATCTTCAACCAACAGTACAAAATGACTAACTCTTTTCTAATTTTCTAACTAATATTTTCTAACTAATACTAATCAATACACATTACGCTATTTCACATATATTTTTTTAACACATTTGTTTTGATCATTTTCTTAAATGTAAACATTGACTTGGCATTTTTAACTACATTCTCCAAGCCATTCCATAATCTAATTCCCTGGATTGAGGTAGAACGTCCCTTCAAACTAGTTCTGAATTGTGGTTTTACAAACATCTCTGTCCCCTTAAGATTATAACAACTTTGTCTTTTAACAAAATGCATTTGGATATTTAAAGGCAATGCATTATTTTGAGCTCTATACATGACTGATAAAATATTATAGTCTACCAAATCATGGAACTTCAATAACTTTAGTTGATAAAATAATGTATTTGATGGATGACGGTAATGTTTTCTAGTGATAATTCTTACAGCTCTTTTCTGTAATACAAAAATAGGCTTTGTGATTGTTTTACACGCATTCCCCCAAACATCAATACAATAGATTAAGTGTGGAACAATGATTGTGTTATACAACAAATACAGAGCTTTATCATTCAATAGGTCTCTGACTTTGTACAGTACTGCAATCGATTTAGCTATTTTTATTCTTACAGAATTTATGTGTTGTTTCCATGTCAGTTTGTCATCAATGATAACACCCAAAAACTTCACCTCACTCACTCTACAAATCTCAACATCCTCAATTTTGAGTGGAACATCAACAGTTTTCTTTTTATTACCGAATATCATGTAATTAGTTTTTTCTAGATTTAATGATAATTTATTTATTTTAAACCAAGTTTGTATCTTGACAAATTCTGTCTTTATCAATTTCAACATTTGTTCTATATCTTCACCTAAACAGAAAAAAGTGGTATCATCAGCAAAAAGTACACATTTAAGGAGTCCTGACACATTTACCAAGTCATTCACATATAAAATAAAAAGCTTTGGTCCAAGTACAGAGCCTTGGGGAACTCCACATGTGATATTACAGAGGTCAGATCTTACATCATTTATTTGTACAAATTGTTTCCTATCTTTTAAGTAGCTAGATACCCACTGTAATGCTGGTCCTCTAATACCATATTTGTTCAGTTTTTCAAGGAGAATGGTGTGATCAATAGTATCGAATGCTTTTTTTAAATCAACAAAAATACTGATACAATATTGTTTTTGATCGACAGCAGTAGTTATTTGTTCCATTAATTCCATGAGAGCCATTGATGTAGAGTTTTTTTTATCTAAACCCATACTGACTGTTGCTTAGAATATTTTGTTTATCTATCTAAAGTCATCAGTATGTTGCGCATATGTTGGTTATACCTCAGAAAGATTTTCGATGAATTAAAAAAACTGATTTTACAACATAACTGAAATAATGGTTTTAAAAATAAGCCAACTGTGAGCTTATGTTGGCCAATTTCAGAAGCCAAATGTTAAGAAAATTTGTAAAGCAAAAACATTGATCCCATTAGAACATTATTATGAATTCAAAAAATTATATTAAATTATGAATATAAGGTTAAATTTACAATAAGTCCATTAAATGTATAAAGAAACTGGAAATAATAAAGTTTCACGACAATTCTCAGTCATTATACAGAACATTACTGCTATGCTTTTCATGTCACTATTACTGTATGTGATCACCTACTTTAATATTATAGTACTTTGAGAAAAAGAAAATTACCAAAGAGATGTAAAACCTATTTAGCCTTATTGTTAAAGTAAAGGTTTCTTTTTTCTTTGTAGGGCAGATAGTGTGGATAAATATGGGACTGTTCTCTTCCTGGTTTTTAAGGGTTATAAAATGTTGGACATTGTCCGGATGGAAAGAAACTTGAGTACTGAGTGTTGCTCGAAAAAAAAAAAAACAGCGTTCTCTTTTTTCCCCATTTTCTTTTTCAGAAAAACAACTTATAATCATGTCGTTTAGTAGGAATACAATAAGGAAAATGCTTCCCAAGGTAAGAATCATCATCTGTTCTTAGGAAAGACTATTTTTGCTGACTCAACAAACGGTTAGTGGCTTGGCTTTTGTATTCAAGGTTTACATTTGAAAGCCTTTATCATTTTTTTTGCTTGTTTTGTGTGTTTAGGCGTATCTTAGAAAATATGTGGCTGATCAAATTTATGTTGCACTAATTTACTTCAAGAACCTCGTTCCTGTGATGAACAAATATGGTATGTAACAAAACAACACCTCACATTCTAATGTATTTATTCAACGTAACTTCAGAGATTCAGTCATTGGTTTTTTTTTGTACAGTTTATAATGATGGAACCATAAAACACTTGAGTCTTACTGGGACCATTCCTGTCGTGATTTCAGGTATTTTCAGGAGTTGTGCAAAACAAATTCAAAGCATTTTTATTCAGTTTTGAGGTTTTTTGTGTAAGAAACTCCTAATTTTGTCTGGATTTCTGTTCTCTTGTTATTTAAGGCGTGACTTACAACATTCCCATATGTATTTGGCTTGAGCCAAACTACCCTCAGTCTGTTCCCATCTGTTATGTTAAACCCACTCGAGAGATGATGGTTGTGAAAGGGAAATATGTCGCGAACAATGGGAAAATTCAGCTGCCTTACTTCAAAGAATGGAAGAGTGTAAGCACTGAAACGATGTCTAATACAGGTTTACTTTGTATTAACAGAGCTATGTCGATGACACCGAACAGTATGCTGGTTAATGTTTACCACTGATATGCACAGTCTGAAGTGGTTTATAGCAGTGTGTGATGTTACTGGGACTTTTCTTGCTCTGTTACAGGGAGAATGTGACTTAGTGAGCCTGCTGCAAGTAATGGCTGCCATGTTTGGAGAGTTTCCACCTGTGTGTATGAAACCTCTGCCAGAACATGAACAAGCCTCTTGTAAGTACACACATATCGTATGTCGTAAACACATCTATGTCCTGAACACAAACTGGTGTTAAGACATGCGGAAAAAAATTAATAAATAAAACATTCTTGATAAGTGCAACAAAGTTCAGTCAGGTCATCTGGACAGTTTTGTTCTTTTTTTTTTCCGTTAAGATGTTTCATCCTTCATCCAAAGGACTTCATCAGTCCGAGGAGTCACAACAAACCCAGTCCCATAACTGGCTTAATCACATACTGTATGGGAAACCAGTTTTATGGTGATAAGATGGTTTCTGGAGTCCTCCCTCTCCCCCGTCCACTCCTCTGAGGCAGCCACAGCCAAAGTGATTCAAAACATCAAGTTCATGCTCAATAATCCAGGGGGGGAGAACAACATAATTACAATATTTTCCGGAGTATAAGTCAGTTTTTTTGCGTAGATCTTTCAGTCCTGTGACTTATATGCTGAAGCGACTTATAAACGTTTTTTTTCTTTCATATTCATAACGTAATTTTTGACTGACGCTTTAAATTTCCAAGAACTGCAACAGTGAGTCCACCCATGTGCTCTCACTTCACTCAGCTGGTGCAGGCGGAAGAATGCTGGAGAGCTAGTGGCTCCGGCTGCGATGGACGGATGAATGGATGGATGGGCGAAATGAAGCCGTTTTGATAATCAAATAAACGCATAATAAACGTGACGGGTCAGTGGTGATGCATAATAAATGCGACTTATAAGCCAAAGCCACTTGTGTTTTTGTCCTCTTCATGATGCTTTTTTTTTGACTGATGCAACTTATACTCCAGAAAATCCGGTAAGGTCAGTTGGACGGTTTTTATTATTATTTTTTTTCATTCAAAAAATAAAAATTGAGACGTTACGTCCTTCATCCAAAGGACTTCATCAGTCCAAGGAGCCACAACAAACTCAATTGATGTTTTGAACCACTTTGGCTATGGCTGCCTCAGAGGAGTCGACAGGGGAGAGGGCGGGCCCCAGAAACCATCTTATCACCATCAAACTGCTTAGCCATTTTGTGAGTCTGATGCTTGTGGGACTGAGTTTATTGTGGCTCCTCAGACTGATGAAGTCCTTTGGATGAAATGTTCAACGAAAACAGAAAGATTGAAAGGAAGAAACCATCCAGATGACCCGATTCATCTTTGTTGGACTTTTTACCTGGATTATTCAGCATGAACTTTGATACTTGATAAGTATGAATTCAAGTACATTTTTATCAGTCATTAATCGAGAGTTGAACTTTGTCCATGCCTTTGACAGATTTGTTATTTACTGGGAAATCTCTTGCTTCTGTTTTAGGCTGGCAGCAGCACAGACAAACAGATGAGAACTATTTTCTGTCTGTGGACAGAGATGATGGTCAACCTTTCCAAAAAGAAAATGAAACCAATTGTTAACCTTTTGATTAATCTGTATTTAAATTGTTTATTTTTATTTTTGTTTACAAGTTGACTGGTTGATAATGAAAAAATAACTTAGTTTTTCAGTTTTATACTGTTTTTGAATATCAAATGGTGTAAATGAAAACCTGATTTGGTGGGAAATGTACATTGTATTAAAAAAAGGATTTTATCTTCTCTGCTCTTTTTATTTATTCATTTATACCATTTCCTAACCACCCTGAATTACTTACAAGCAGCTCGTAAAACATTTTGAACTGGAAAAGTTTTGTGGTGTTGACCTTTTGAATCAAGAAAACAGATACAATCAGGTACACAACTACACAAACAATAGTAAAAGCTTTACTATTGTTTGCTAAATTTATTTAACTTTAAATAAAACAGCATGTAGGCAAACCAAATGCAAAGGTAAAGAAAAATGTGTACATTCTTGTAAGTTTTGTTTGCTTTGGTAGTTCATAGTGTCTCAAATACTTCCTATAAAACTTTTAGAAATTTAAACCCCAAGTTTTCAAGGATAAAATACAAACAAGATCATTTTGAGACATGTGGCTTAAAATACCAAGTCGCGTTAAATTAAAACTTGTTGTGAAACTCTGATTTGTTTGTAAATACAACTGTCCTTTCATTTTTACAAATATAAGACAACTGTACTGTATATAAATTGTGTAAATAAAAGTTTGATTTAATCTTTAAATGTGTGGTATGTGGTCTGGTTTCATCTTTTGTGGTTCATTTTCCATAGGATTACTTGATTAAAAATATGTTAAAAGTCTTTCTGACAGTGACAGGAAGACCTTGTCCAGAATGAACAGCCACAGGAGTGCAGCCACTCCTAGAGGGCCACTACTTCATGTTCTAGATCAGGGGTCTGCAACCTTTACGAGCAAAAGAGCCATTTCTGCCCCTTCGTTCACTAAATTAAACGTGTCCAGAGCCGCAGGACCTGCTACAATTGTCATTTTCAACTGGTGGCCCATGGGC
Source organism: Garcialebias charrua (assembly GCA_038048925.1). Lineage (NCBI taxonomy): Eukaryota > Metazoa > Chordata > Actinopteri > Cyprinodontiformes > Rivulidae > Garcialebias > Garcialebias charrua. Next base: position 31,079 of record JBBPBX010004137.1, on the reverse strand, counting down.
CACTTTGTTTGTTAGAGGGGCTTTTTTAGCCAGTAGGCGTGAAATTATAAAACTAAAAACATCCAATGGTTGTTACCATTTTTTAAAAATATTTTTACATTTTAAGACAAAAGAAAAGACTGGATTCCATCCATCCATCAATTGTCTTTATCCGTTTCTTCATTTTAAAGTTGCATGGGGTCACTGGTGCCCATATCCAGGTCAAAAGTCTATCACAGAAGACTGGATTCTTAATAAAATAAAATAAAAAGTAATAAAAAAAATAAAAAATAAAAAA
>JBBPBX010004137.1:0-29243 GCA_038048925.1 Garcialebias charrua | reverse complement strand
ATTAGTTTCAGCTTGACATTATAAATAAATCACAGGGTGTAAAGGAATGTAATTTGTGTGCATACTTCATATGCCAAAATGTACTATTACTGAACATGACAACATGCATAGCAGTGTATTTATTTATTTTTGGGGCTTTTATGACAAGTGTTGTCTAGCTCAATTATACTAACATGTTTTTACATCTACTTCTTTCATTTGTGTCGTCTAGCAATACAAATATAGAGATTTGACTGTTCGAGAATTAACTAATGTCATCTCCCAATACAAGGATCTGAAGCCCGTTATGGATGCTTATGGTAAATTGAATCACACCAGCTCTTGTGCTTTTGAACATTTTTTATACTTTGTTTACCCGTTAATGGTGATCTGCGCTTTTTGTGTTACAGTCTTTAACGATGGCTCTTCAAGAGACTTGATGAGTTTGACAGGGACTGTCCCTGTGAGCTACAGAGGTAACAATTTATTTAAACAATATTAATAGCTATTCATAAGTACTGCCATTGGTACCACTTCAGTTTTTATATACTGTACTTTCATCTCTTCAGCAAATGAATCGTGTATACATAACGTTACAGTTAGACTTAGGACAACAAAAAGGCAATCCAATGAAGTCCTAAAACTAATAACAAAACTTTTAACTACCATCAGTGCAATAGCAACTCAGTGTTCCCTGGATTACTTGCCTTGGCGTGGTGGAGCTCATCTCATTTTTTAATCTACGACTGGGGGAAATGGAGAATCCATGGAGAGAACATGCAATCCACATCCGGAAAGGTCCTGGGCTGGGATTTGCTCCGGCAACCTTCTTGCTGAGAGGCGACAGCTCTACCAACAGTGCCACCCACAACTTAATAATTTAAATAGGTTTACTTTTAATATTAAGTTGGCATTGGATTTTTTATTAACTTGATAGGAATATTAGTATGATTCAACATGACTATTGTAAAGATAAATTAAGATCTAAAAAAGCTAAGTCTGGTCCTCTGGACATTCAAAATTCTGAATGTCCAGAGGACCAGACTTAGCTTTTTTAGATTTTTCTACCTGGATTATTGAGCATGCATCAGGATAAATTAAGATCCTAATACGGTAATTACTGATCCAGCTTGGAGAGGAAATAAGCAAAGTGTAGGGGCGGCCATGGTGTAGTGGTAATGGCAGTCGTCTCCCGATCGGAAAGTTGGCGGTTCGACTCCCGGGACCCGCACCATGTGTCGTTGTGTCCTTGGGCAAGACACTTAACCCTGAGTTGCTCCCGGTAGGACTGGAAAGCACCTTGCATGGTAGTCTGCCGCCACCGGTTTATGAATGTGTGTAGCATTCAATATATGTGTAGCACTTTGAGATTTTCAGTAATGAAAAGTGCGTTATAAATTGAATTAATTATTATTATTATTATTATTATTAAGTGTGTTGTTCCCCTCAAAGCAAAAAAAAAAAAAGTTATTCTTGCTCATTTGTCTTTTGAGCCTGTCACCAAGGCAGTGGTTTAGATAACTGGTTTCATTTGATTTAGAGACAAAACACTATTTTACCATGTGGTTTGTTAAACATTGTTGCTTTGTATTTTTGGTTATTTTTAATAAATAACCCATTTGCTTTGCATTTTATCAAAATGTTTCTTGTGCAAACTGCAGACTGCACCTTTAAACAACTCCTAAAAATGTCTGAATATAACATACCACTTTTCAAGTGTCAATACAGGACTGTATTTGTGTATGTTTTGTAGGTAATGTCTACAACATCCCAGTGTGTTTGTGGCTGCTGGACACATACCCCTACAACCCTCCTATATGTTTTGTTAAACCAACGAGTACCATGATGATTAAAACTGGCAAGCACATTGATGCTAATGGCAAAATTTATTTGCCTTACCTACATGAGTGGAAACATGTAAGTATGATATTATATATTTGGCCAATACAAATAAAGATCTGTTTGTTTCAGGTATTTTCATAGTTTACTATTTTTATTTTTAAGATATGTCTGCATCGATCACAATTGACACTTTCTGCTGTGTAATTAATCTAAACTGCTTAGAGCACAGCATCGAAGTTGTCAGATCCAGAGAGTCGCAGTTTATTCATAGCCTTATTTGTTTAGAGCCCAATTGTGCATTTCTATTTGTCAAAGCAGGTGTTTCAGGTGTGGCATATAAGAACTTAACACACACATCCCATAGATGTATTAAAACTATTTAACTTTTTTAAATATTGAGCGTGTCAAGTTTTTTAAAATCTTTTTAACTTTCATTCACAACACTATTAGCGTAAAAAATGCACAGAGCTTAAAGACTTGAGTTTGCATGCACACAGACCTCTTCTACCACACAGTTTACATATTGTCTAAATAATTTGTGTTTACTTCTGGGTAATGTTGATTTTACAGCTTTTCTATACCTTTGAATATCTTTTTACAAGCTTTGAGATGTCACTGATTATGCATTTTATACAAATGTGTGTGTGTGTGTTGTTATTGATCATTTACAGGTCTGAATTCATTTTAAAGGGCCTACTGATTACTTTTCTGTTTTACATATAATCTCACATTTATTAATATTATGGTAATATTTTAAGTTCACACTTTATAATTACAAGTTCTAATCAAACATTAAGGGGAACTCCACAAGGTAAGATACTGTCTGCTCCCTGAGCAGAGCGGAGCTGACCACATGTTGCAGCTGGTTAAACTGCTCACACACTTGATTATTAACATAAATACAGTTAAATCACAACACATATATACTTAATACAAATTGACTAATTAGTCTTTCATAGTTCTAACACTAATTATTAAACGCCAAACATAGTATATTAACAATAAGTATAAACCAGTAGAAGTTAACATGAACAAGGAGAGTAGAGGTTCTGCTGGTGTCATAAACTATTCCTTATCGGCGTGAACTGTGGTGTCTACGGTTGAATAGCCTTCAGGGTCCCGTTACCATAGTAACATAAGATCTGCCCATGATTGGCTGACCCACACGGTGTCAATCAACATCAAGAGGTTTAGATAACCAATCACAAGCCGATCCACTCCGGAGGGGGTGGGGCTTGACAAAACCCTAAAAATCTAACGGAAACACAAAGCTTCCTTGAACAAAACTTCAGGCAGCTTCATAAAAGGTTTGCTATGACATTGTTCCTCAGAGTGCATTCTGATTATGTACATCTGCATACTTTGATTTCTGCTCAATTAAATCTTTTTATAATAAGTTGAAGTTCTCCTGGATTAATGTGCCTGGATAATTTTGAACACCACAAATTCCTTCAGTAATCAAGACAAACATTTAACATGCACGTATGCTGAGCTGTACTAATAATTGTTCATGGTATTTATTTGTTTGCTTTTGTACTAGATGTATTCTGTGGAACAGAGATAAGTGGTTACTTGAGGTTGTGTTGTTAATATCAGATGTAAATGAACACTTTAAAAGAGAGAGGGCACCATTCTGTGAGCAGACACTGACTCAGCTCTGGACCCATCATCTTACATGAACATAATATTTTTTCTGGCTACTAATGGGGACAAAACGAAGCTTTGATAATAATTGGGGTGTATTTGTGATTCTTATTGTTATTATTATGTTTGATCTTTTCTTGATCAGTTTAGTATAATTTGGCCTTTGCTGTTTTCTTTACAGCCTCAGTCGGACCTGTATGGCCTGATTCAGGTGATGATTGTTGTGTTTGGAGAGGAGCCCCCGGTGTTTTCCCGCCCTACCACTCAAGGCTCCTTTCCCAGCTATCAAGCAGCTGGACCCCCTAATTGTGAGTGAGATGCATTTATTTCTGTAAATATGGTGATTTTAGCGACCAGTGCTTTAATTATAACAAGATACAGAGTGCAGGTATACCAAGACAAAGTATATACGTATAATACTACAGTAGAATGAGACTTGACCAGTTCAGGTCTGTGTTTTGAAAGGTCAAAGGTCATTTTTCACCAAAGTTGTAGAACTCCAGTTAGCTTTCTTTTGTTGTTTATATTATGAAAAGTTTAGTTTACTGTTCTGCTACGCATAAGCTTTATATTTTAAGTGATGCATTTAGTTTCTTCAGCACTAGGTGGAGCTGGCCTATTAAACTAATAAAGCACCAAATCAACAATAAACTTGAGTGTGTTTGACCGCTGACAAAAATCAAATGTATTTTAGTCAAATATCCGTAAAGATGATGCTTCTTTTTTTTTTTAAATCTCTCTCCTAAGCCTCTTATATGCCTGGCATGCCTGCAGTCTCACCCTACGGTCCAAATCCTAACCCTGGGTAAGAGAGGTGCTTCACAGTTCTCCACCCTCTCCCTCATCACACACACACACAAACACACAAATCATTAATAATTTGAGAATATACAGTTTAAAGATTAGAGAAAAGATATTCCCAGTGTGCCCCGTTCAAGGAATAAGCAACATTAGGGATATCCTCTTTGCATTTCACAAGTATATCATCAGTATTTTGTAAATATCCAGAATTAATGTATTTTACGCCTTTTTTTTTATTTTTTAGAAAATGTTTTTCAGAAGTCGGGCAATTTTTTTCACATTTTTATTTTCAGAGGTTACCCAGCTTACCAGTACCCAGGAGGAAACACTTACCCCACCACTGCTGGACCTGGACACTACCCCGCCCAGCCTCCTGTCTCCACCACAGGTTTGCATTAAAATTATTTTTTTTGCTTTAATTTCTCTCTCATTTGTTCATCTTCCAAGGAATGCACTGACCTAGATACAATCAAATCACAATATTTGTTTGAAAAGGGATTGATGGAACTTTACAAGGTTATGTTTTAAAATACGAGGTTAAGTCTTAGAGATAATTTTTTTTCCCAGATGAATGTAAAAGTCTTCATGATCTTTATTTATCCTGACTGAAGACTCTTTGACCTTTTTACTTTAACTCTTTCACCCTCCGAGTGGCTTCAGTGGCACGCTGGGCTACCAGTCGAAGGCCAGTACTGTAACTGGAGCGGGGCATATCAAAGGCCAAAGGATAGGATCCTCTCCCCTCCCCCCACAAGCCATGCTGTCCACAAAGACCTGCAGCAGTGAAAAGCTGCTCCTTGACCAGCATGCTGGAGGAATTTTACTTGACTTCTATATTTAGTAAAGAGAAGAAGTAGGTTTATCTCTCTGGGCTGGATCAACTCTGACATTTGTGGGACAGATTTCAGACATAAGGTGTGAAGTTGTAGTTTTTAAGTTTTGTGCAAAGAATAAAATATTAAAAACCTACACTATTCTGCAATATTTTAAATACTGACACAGTCAGTAATTCCTTCAACTAGAATTACTTATAGGAAGTGCAGTTTATTTAAAGCTTTGCATATTGCAGAAAACAGCGAAGCACTGCTATAATCTAAGATTTGAAATAAGATTTTTTGGTGAATTGTTCCTTTGAATTCTATACAACATTTTTTTTATATTTTAACTTCTGAAAGATGAGTGTTGGCCTTTCAGTTTTTTTCACATCCTGTTCAACTGAAGCATGCATGTAGAGTTACTGGTACTTACAGGTTGGTGATAAATTCATGAAAAAAAATGTTTATGTAAGAAGCATATGTGAATATGAGGTATTGTCATAAACATGAGATTAATATGCATTTTTATTCAGTTTTAGGTTTCAAATAACTACAGGTTGTGGGTTAAGTTGCTAATATTTCAGCTGATGGATGACTTTATTTACCGGATATAATGTATACCAGTAAAATTATTATTCAGTTATTGTCGTTTTTGTTATTGATGGTATATATATATATTTTTTAATTTTTTGTGTGAAGTTAAATAAATAATAATTGTTAATCTACTGTACTGTAGTTAATTATACTATGTTTATGGGTTAAATATGGGTTTACCGGTAGTTGTTATACTGTATGTATGGATTATACATCTAATGTCAGATTATGTAAGTACTTAAAGCCCCACTGACATGATTTTTTAATTTTCATAAAATTGCTCAAAATATATATCTTTTATCATTTAAATATGTTCATTTTTGCAAACAAAATGCTAAATCACTTTAATTTTGCTTTAAAAGTGATTTTGAACTTCAAGCCGTGTTTAATCATGGGAAATCCAATTACACACGAACGCACCATCTGTGACGTAACACTGGGCAGAGGGCTCTGGTCTCTTTAATAGCGGACCATTTAAAACCCGACGAATTTATCAATCTATGTGAAGATTTGAGCTATTTGTCTTCATTTTGGGAAGCAGAAAATAGTTTGGGTGATGGAACAAGAAACAACAGGATCTAATTTAGGTCTGATGCTGTATCAGACTTACCTTCATGTCGAGCTGCTCATACCTGCGCACTGTGACAAGCCCAGAGCTCTGCCCGGTGTGACATCACAGATGGTGCGTTCGGGTGTAATCAGATTTCCCATGATTAAACACGGCTTGAAGTTCAAAATCACTTTTAAAGCAAAATTAAAGTGATTTATCATTTTGTTTGCATAAAGGAACATATTTAAATGATAAAATATATATATTTTGAGCAATTTTATGAACAGTAAAAAAAATCATGTCGGTGGACCTTTAAGAACTCCCTTGAATATGTAAAACAAAAGTTTTGACATTATGCTTCATGCTGTATTTTTTTTGTTTGTTTTTTATTTTACATATTCAAAATAATAATAAACTAAACTTTATCACCCCACTCAGCAGCAAAAGCTAATTTTTGACTTAGGTTTTTGTTTTTCCAAACTCCTGTCTTGTTTTACACGAGTTCCTACTCTTTCCCTGCTAAGGTCCAAGCAGAGATGGCACCATCGGCGAGGACACCATCCGTGCATCTCTGATTTCAGCTGTGAGCGACAAACTTCGCTGGAGAATGAAGGAAGAGATGGACAGAGCTCAGGCCGAGTTGGATGCGCTCAAGCGGACCGAGGAGGACCTGAAGAAAGGTCACCAAAAGCTGGAGGAGATGATCTCAAGACTTGACCAGGAAGTGGTGAGATGTTGTCCTTTACCGTGTTCAATCTGTGCTCCCACTTCCTGTTCTTTACCGTTAGTCACCATGACGCCTCACTGTTTGTTTCAGACTGAAGTTGACAGGAACATTGACCTGCTGAAGAAAAAGGATGAAGAATTAAGTGACGCTTTGGAGAAAATGGAGAACCAGTCGGAGAACAATGATATCGATGATGTCATTGTGCCCACAGCTCCTCTGTACAAACAGATCTTGAACCTGTACGCTGAAGAGAATGCAATCGAGGATACCATCTTCTACCTGGGAGAAGCTCTTCGCAGAGGCGTCATCGATCTGGAAGTTTTCCTCAAGGTAGCCTTCTGAACAGCTGCTGGCAGCTGCATTGTTTACTGTCACACTCTCTGTGAGGCTGTTGTTATTGACTTATGTTTTTTTTTTTGTTCCAGCACGTACGCCTTCTGTCCAGAAAGCAGTTCCAGCTTCGTGCTCTCATGCAGAAAGCCCGCAAGACTGCCGGCCTCAGTGACCTTTACTGACCCACGCTGACAACATGGAAACCTGCATATCTTCACACTCTTACTCTTCTTCCAGCTGTTTATTCTCTTTTTACTGTCGTCGTGTAAATCAACCAGCTGGCTTTTTGTAAAAAACGAGCAAAGACGAGAAGCGTTTTTAAAGAATTGTGAACCGTTTGGGTGTCACCTCTGTTTGGGGTTGGCACTATCTAGCGTCACAAACACAGTCCAGATGTTGAAATAATTACTTTTGTGCCCAGATGTTGAAATAATTACTTTTGTGCCCTAATATTGTATAGAAGCTCCACCACCTTTGTGAGTCAGGTAGTGCGGTTAACGAACTGTGTGACACACACACATGCCAAATTGGTAAAAAATTAAGTGCGAGTCCAATGTGTGTATACAGTGTATGCAAAACTTTTTGATTGTTTAGGCTGTAGTTGTTGTTCACACTGGGTTTGTGTGTTGATCTGAAAACAACATCCTTCCCTGATCAGTTTTACTTTACTGGACAAAAGCATTTGACCAGTAGACACAAATAGCAAAGATGAAGATCTAAGGGGCTTTGAATGGGACTGCTCAAGTTAGACAACTTCAAATGTTTGAAGTCAACACCCACATAAACTGGCGGGTCCAACCTCAGGATTTGTGAATTCTAGTTCAGTCGTCTTGGAGTCAAAGGGAGTATTTCTCGGGTTGAGGTGATGACAGATATGGGCCCCTACCTGTTTAATTTGGGTACAACTACCCCCAGACTACACATTATATACCCAGTGTGCTCCTGTTGGATGATCTGAGTCAGTGGTTCTTGTTTCTGTTAGCTGCTCAGGCTAATTTTTCTGTCTTGATTGTTTTAATCAGTAAAGTAAAATAGCCGTTTCACATCTTGGCATATTTAATTCTAAGACATAACAAAGGATCTCTAATTGTATTTTGTTTTACATTTTGTGTTATACACTCCTGCTCAGGCCTGCTGAGAACGTTGGGTTGTCATTTAATATAGGGGGGAAAGTTTGTGATTAAAGCTGTGGGCTAGAGGGTACAAAAAACTAATATGTTAACTTATGTATTTTGTCTGTTATAGTAGCTTTTTTACTAAATGCACTTTGAATTGTATGATAGAATATCTGTTTTTTTTTCTCCTCGTTTTCGATTCAGCCACAGATCACCTGTTCTTTTTGTATCTATAGATTTATGTGAAGTAAAAACAAAGCAATTTGGTTTTATGAGTCATTTGATCATTTCAACATGTTTTTGTGGCTGGTTATGCATTAAAGGAGAACAAGTATGAACTCTTCCATAAATTCTTGACTAATTCGTCACCCTCAGGTCTTATCAAGAGTCCGTCCAGCCATGGGTTCAACATACCAGTCAGCTGTAATATGACAGTTTGTGGAACATTAGCAAGGATTTTTATTTCCAAATGCCCCAGAAACAAACAAGGGGATCTACTTTGACCAAAGACTGACGTGTCAGTGTTCTTGCTACGGTGTAGTTGTGTACCAAGCTGCTCAATCCACAGCCCTTCAAGCCTTTGACATGGAGGACAACCGGAGACGGACTACAGTCATTACTCTGGCAGGTTTATTTGATGCAACGAAAAAAAATACTCTGCCATGACAATTATAGTTTCTCTAAGCGATACAGTACCGTAGATTCTTGTGTTGTAAAATAATTACATTTGCTGTCTCTGTATTACTATTCATAAATGACTATAGTTTATCTGTTGGGTGACAAAGAAAATACTAGGGGACTCTGATACACAATCTTAGGACAGTTCACTTAAAACTCGACTCTTGGTAAAGATACTCTCCACCGGCTCCTGGCTAGTTTATAACAGGATGTACTTGGGTATCACAGTATGGAGGACCAAACTGTCAAAATAATAAATAAAAGAATAAATATATATCCGACATAAAACAATAAATATATAAATCAAAGTAGAAATATATATCCTAAATAATAATAAATAAAAGAATAAATATATAAATCAAAGTAGATATATATATTTTAATGAGAAATAAAAGCATAAATATATATATTCTTTTTTATATCTCCTTACACATGAGAAATAAAAGCATAAATATATATATTCTTTTTTATATCTCCTTACACATGAGTTTCCGTCAATAACAATAGATATTTTGCTTTGCCTTTTTCTCGCTGTTTTTCCGTTTGCTATATTTATTGCTGTATTTATTTATTGCTGTATTGTTAGCTGCATTTATTTCTGTATTGTTTTCTCGCTGCATTTCTGCCTCTTCGGTATGTTAATGAGGAGGGCTGCTTTCTAAATCCAGCTCTTCTATTGGTCAATAAACCGGAAATAGAACGATCAGTGTGCAGATCGATTGAGCATGCCTGCGCTGCAGTTCTCTTAGGAGATCTCCGTATTTGAGAGGAAGTAAACAACTATTAGAGATGTATCGTAGGATTGCTGAGGATTTAAGGCATGTTGCTAGCTTAGCTGAAAGTAATACAGTCAGTGATGACTGTTTCCAGTCGATGTTTTGAGTGAGTGGCTGCTCCAGGTAGCTGCAGACACGGATACTGAAGCTGACTCATTAGTTGTCCAGATTTTGGAGGAAGTGGCTTGTCGTTTGCACAAATCTGTGTACCCCACAAGAACAGCTGGAAGACCTGGATATTTGCTGCCCGCTGACGTCTTGGGAATCATATCTTCATGCGGATGTATCTGTCATGGCAGACTTTTTGGGGTCAGTGAAAGAACAGTCTATAGGCGAATGGCAGAGTACGGTATAAGGTAAGTACACATGTGTGGTATTTCTTTTGCTACTTTGAACTTATTTGTATTTTATATTTTTATTATAATTCCAGTTGTTCCGGAACATCTGTTGTGTTCAAATATCGACTTTTAATAGTAAAACATATTATCTTAAGCCTTTAATCCACTTAAGAAGTTTAGAATTGTGAGATATTCATATTCATCTACGATTAACTCGCGATCTGTTCAGGGTGTATTCTGCTTCTGGCCTACTGACCTCTGGAGATAGGTTCCCTCACCCATCATGACCCAACTAGGATAAGTGTTGATGGATTGATTGATTCATTCAAATATATTGACTTGTAGATGGCATCAGAAAAGTATTTACGAATTTGTTGATGTCCACCATTCAGATACTTCCACATGACTGTTATGGTAATTCGTCTTCAAATTGTGTAATACATTTGTGTCAGAAATTCTGTCCATCCAATTTCTTCCGTGTGGAGAACCTCACTTTCAGTTGACTTTTATTTTTTCTTGTAGAGTATCTGACTCATACTGCAACATTGAAGATGATGAGCTGGATGGAGTTGTGCGAGAGATTCGAAGTCATCACCCTAATACGTACAGGATACACGTTGCTATGGGGCTACTTGGCCAAAGTAAGTCAACAGATGAGCCTATGGTTGCTTATACCAACACCAATTGCAGTTCTATATAACATTGGATTGGTAACAAATAACAGTTTACCACAACGTAAAAGGATCACAAAGAAAATTACATGTCATACTGTTGAAAGTAACTTAAATGTTCTAATGTATTGCAGTGGCATAGCAATAGTGTAATCTTATCTTAACTGTCATTATTACACCATGGACTCATTTCAATATGTTCATCACCTCCAAATCAAACACGTTTTAATTATGGTTTACTTAATTTTCAAGGAATAAGAGTGCGAGAAGCATTGCACCGAGTTGACCAGCAAGGAAATTTGATGCGCACTTTCCAGCTTCGCACTGTTTCAATCAGTCAGATTTATATGGGTGATTAATAACACATATTTATGCCATGTGACAAACTCAAAACACACATTCAATTTTACTTTACACGGTCTTTAAAAAAGAGGAATTATGTTGACATTACAAATACATGTACCGGTACTCTTTAAAAGTACTGTAGTGAATAAGGACCTCAAGTGATGATTACACAGATTACTTTCATTAAGAAACTTTTCACAGAGACCAACTAACACAATGACATTAAAGCTGCAGTATGTAACATTTTTTATAAACATATTTCTTCACTCTGTCACTATCTCCTGACAGACTGATGTTAGCCAGGTAATCTCTGAAAAAAAATATACTGTATATATCTATTGTCCCCTTGCTTCTCCAGGTGGTAAATAAGCATTTCTAAAAAGAAAAAGTGACATGCCATTTTCCAGCCAATAAAAACAGAGTTTGTAACCAGCCAATAAAAACAGAGCTTGAATTTGAATTTCAGCAGACCATGGGAGAGCAGAGCCATATATGGCTCTGAGGGGGAGGGATCAGAATGCTTTGCCTGTTGAAATTTTTTCTAAGTGCTGCAGTTCTACAGAAACTGCAGACTGAACCTTTAAAGTTTTTAAAATCGTCTTAGCATAAGTGAGAAATGTATTCTTAAAGCTGCTATATGTAACTTTTCTAACAATATATTTTTAACATATTTCTTCACTCTGTCACTAGATTGATGTTAGAGAGGTAATCTCTGAAAAAAACTAAAAAAAAATATTGTCCCCTTGCTTCTCCAGGTGGTAAATAAGCATTTCTAAAAAGAAAAAGTGACCCACCATTTTCCAGCCAATAAGAACAAAGTTTGTAACCAGCCAATAAAAACCGAGCTTGAATTTGAATCAGCCAATAAAAACAGAGCTTGAATTCAAATTTCAACAGACCACAAGGGGGCAGAGCCATATATGGCTCTGAGGGGGAGGGATCAGAATGCTTTGCTTGTTGAAATTTTTTCTAAGTGCTGATGTTCTACAGAAACTGCAGACTGAACCTTTAATGGAACTACTCTGTGTTTTAACGTAAACATTTACTCTGCTGAATAAGAGCACTGCAGTTATGATTTTCCTTCTCTGTGAATTCCAGGCCTGCATTCAACAAACAAAAGAAAGTTTCTTCTACCAGTGATAATCAAAAATGTTTTTGTTGTCTATATAGATGGCGATTCGTTGTTCACGGGGGCGTTGATGGCTTCAGTCGCCTCATTGTTTACCTGACTGCTGCTACAAACAATCGTGCCACAACAGTTCTTCAGAGCTTTCTTGAAGCTGTGAATACATATGGAGTGCCATCTCGTGTTCGTTCAGACAAAGGAGGGGAGAACGTACGTACTAGTGGCACACTTCATGGTCTCAACCAGAGGCCAAAACAGAAATTCTCACATAACAGGAAGAAGCACACATAACCAGAGGTATTTAAATTAAAGTCTTGATTTATTCTCCATTCTCCATGTTTTCATACTGACTACTTCCATGGAAGTTGCTACCTTTTCCAAAATAGTATGAAAAATAACCGTCGTGAATTCCCGGGGTAAGTAGAAAGGTCTGGATCTCACAATCCTGAACTCAATGTCCACAGAGCAATAACTGGATACCGGGGTGGCGTTTTATTTTAAGTTGTTGGTCTTTATATAAGTGTATTATGACAACCTTTTTTGCTCCTTTTTCACACTAAAATGTCTTTTCCATCCAGGATTGAGAGGTTATGGAGAGATGTGTTTGGGGCAGTGTTGGATCTGTTCTATACAACTTTCTGCTACCTGGAGACCGAGGGCCTGCTGCAAACAGACAACGAGGTGCACTTATACGCATTACACTGGACCTTTCTACCGCAAATCAACAGACATCTGCAATTCTTCACAGACGGCTGGAACCACCACAGACTACGCACAGAACAGAACCAGTCACCACTGCTGTTGTGGTCTCAAAACCCACGTGCAGGTCACGACCCCGCACAGGTTTGTTTAATTTATGCCGTTTTACAAAGTGCAATTGTAAATTTGCTTTTGTGGTTTAAAAAAACACCAGTGTGTGTAAACTGGATGTTATTTATATCATGTTCTCTTAACTCTGACAGGTTGACAACCAGTATGGCATTGATGGGGAGAGACACTATGGTGGCCATCATGATGGCGTGAGTGACTGTGTCAGAGGTAGAGCTTCCAAGGCCTTTGACTCAGGTGGAAATTGAAACACTACCAGATCCAACAACCTTGTTTTCTAATGTGATTAATGTTTATTGCCAGACAGTTGATATTCTGACTGAAATCTTTGGAAGTATGTAAATTGAAGCTACAAAAGACATTTCCTTCATTCCTATTTCGGTGCAACTTTTTTTTCATTGATACATAAAAATCCTTTTTAGGTGGGTGTAATGTACTGTACTGTATTATCAAAATGTTTGTGCCGTCTTTTTTGCTGAAAGGTTCTGAAATTTACATCGTTATAACAGAGCCAACTTGCTATTTATTAAGACTGATTACATAATAGTTGGGGCGGCCGTGGCGTAGTGGTAATGGCAGTCGTCTCCCGATCGGAAAGTTGGCGGTTCGACTCCCGGGACCCGCACCATGTGTCGTTGTGTCCTTGGGCAAGACACTTAACCCTGAGTTGCTCCCGGTAGGACTGGAAAGCACCTTGCATGGTAGTCTGCCGCCACCGGTTTATTCAATATATGTGTAGCACTTTGAAATTTTCAGTACTGTAATGAAAAGTGCGTTATAAATTGAATTAATTAGTATTAATTATTATTATTATAATACTACACAGTGGTATTCAAGTTACATTCTATATTGTAAAAGAAAATAAATTGTATGTAAACTTATTTAAATTAAAAATATTCAGTGTTTACATGTGCTTTTTTCATGTTTATGTAATAAAGTCACCATTATTAAACCATTGTAATTTTATTTACAAATTCAACCACATCAGCTTTAACATTTTGTATGTAAGCAATTTCTAGATACGAAATTAATTAATATGATGGTCTAATATTTCCTAACATTTTCTGTGATACAGCTAATAAATGTGTTACCTGGGTAAACAATTTATATCAGCAGGTAGAAGCTTCAAAATATGTTCTACAATAACATTAAACTGTTTTATTTGAAACAAGAATGCAAAGTTCTGTCAAACTGAAGTAATTAACAAGTGCACTAGACACTACTTCATAACAATTAAAAAACATTTGAAAGTTGTAACTTTGAAAAAATACATAGTGCATTTCTAAGTGCATAAACTTGTAAAACGTTGAAACGGCCTGGTTCAAATTAGGCCAAAACCAGAGTAGCTTGAAGACATGCTGGCCATAAGGTGTTGGTGGAAGTCTGCATAGGTTTTGTGATTTTTGGACAACTTCAACGTCAGGAAGCAAGTGGATGACTGCGGGAGATGGCAGTCAACAACTTCTACCTCCAGATTGGAGCTGACCAGACCCCAGCCAGTCCAAAAAGTTAGTAGACTCCTTAGGTTGTCTGAGGTCCCTTAAAGACGTCAGCGGGCAGCAAATATCCAGGTCTTCCAGCTGTTCTTGTGGGGTACACAGATTTGTGCAAACGACAAGCCACTTCCTCCAAAATCTGGACAACTAATGAGTCAGCTTCAGTATCTGTGTCTGCAGCTACCTGGAGCAGCCACTCACTCAAAACATCGACTGGAAACAGTAAACAGTCATCACTGACTGTATTACTTTCAGCTAAGCTAGCAACATGCCTTAAATCCTCAGCAATCCTACGATACATCTCTAATAGTTGTTTACTTCCTCTCAAATACGGAGATCTCCTAAGAGAACTGCAGCGCAGGCATGCTCAATCGATCTGCACACTGATCGTTCTATTTCCGGTTTATTGACCAATAGAAGAGCTGGATTTAGAAAGCAGCCCTCCTCATTAACATACCGAAGAGGCAGAAATGCAGCGAGAAAAGAATACAGAAATAAATACAGCCAACAATACAGAAATAAATAAATACAGCAATAAATACAGCAAACGGAAAAACAGCAAGAAAAAGGCAAAGCAAAATATCTATTGTTATTGACGGAAACTCATGTGTAAGGAGATATAAAAAAGAATATATATATTTATGCTTTTATTTCTCATGTGTAAGGAGATATAAAAAAGAATATATATATTTATGCTTTTATTTCTCATTAAAATATATATTTCTACTTTGATTTATATATTTATTCTTTTATTTATTATTATTTAGGATATATATTTCTACTTTGATTTATATATTTATTGTTTTATGTCGGATATATATTTATTCTTTTATTTATTATTTTGACAGTTTTGGTCCTCCATATCACAGGACTTCTGCTGGTAATACCCAACACGTGGCAGTGTTCTTGTGACGGGTTCTTCCTTGTAGAGAATGGAATGTCTCTGTTATGCTTCTTTTGAACAGAGATTGCAAGATAAATAGTAAAATCCACATAGACAGTACATATATTGCACACCAAGTGTGCAGGGACAACAGCAACAGTACACAATGACAATAACAAAGTACATGGATCCAAACTGCAAAGATCTTTGAGAACATTCAACAGAGGGTACATGTGACTAAAGACTAATGGTAAGAGTCTAAATATTCACTCACAGATGGACGAGGACATGTGGGGAGGTGGAAAATGAAAATGATCTGAGTGAATATCAGCGCATAACACCTAGCTTTGATCGGTTTAGCTACATGCACTTTGGCTCTTTGTGATATTCCAAAGTCTCTTTCGCCCATCGCTGTACGGGACACAGAAGGTGGGGATCAACCTGAGCTCTTCACAGGGTGAGCTCCTTCTGCACGCCCCACAGGGTCTCGGCGCTCTTCACCAGCTGCTTCTCCTCCTCAGGTTTCAGGGTCATGTGGACGACATCCGTCAGGCCGCTGTTCCCCAGAACACAGGGGACGCTCAAGAAGACCTCGTCGTGCACACCGTGCATGCCCTGTCCCACAGAAGAAGAAGAAGAAGAAGAGCTGTCAGGGGACGGAGTCATTTCATCAGACAGTGAATGCTTGCTTCGTTTTCCCTACCTGGACAAGTGTGGAGACAGGGTGAACTTTGTGCAAGTTCTTGATGATGCTCTCCACAAGGTCCGCCACAGACATACCGATCGCCCAGGAAGTGTAGCCCTTCAGCTTGATAACCTCGTAGGCCCTGAAGTGTTCACATTGTTAAACGTGAATTGAGCAACAATAGAAAAAATTCCCAAACTTGCAACAACAACAAAAAAAGACTGATTATCATGAAAGCTTATTAGAGAGAGCACCTAAAACTAAACCATTTCAAAATCCAAAGACCGTCAAGTTCACCGTTCCTAATCTCAACTTTTTCTCGACACCCTTTGTGTACATTTAGAACTCGTCTGAAAAGTGTGGAAATGTCTTTTTATTGTGCACCTGATATCTTAACACGTACAACAAGTCACCCTTTGTGTTCCACATAACCTCCGCTGCTGCGAGATAAGTCACGCTGAGTGGCTGACAAAATGGTGGTGCAATGTCAGATACAGCAGAGTACATTTTTGAATTTTGCTACATCCAGTGTAGAACAAAACGCAGCGCAGACAACAGGTAGACCGCATGAACTCATTTTACCATGGACTATAAATTGCCCGTCATTTAAAATGTCAAACTTGGTGGCACAGGCAAAGCAATTAAATAATTTCATTTAAAAACAAATGTCTGTTCTGTAATGATATTCTACTTGAGCGGAGGTGCACAGCGCTGGTGGCTTTAGAGATCGGGTGTGTGAGAGGATGAATAATACTCACCCATCAACCACCTTCTTGTGCACGTCCTTCCAGTTCTCGCTGTCGTCATCAGCCCCCATTTTTGGGTTGAGGCTCTGAAGACTAACTCCAGCGATATTCACGCCGCTCCACACGGCCACTGAGACAACATACAAGTGACAGCTGATGACGTCTAAGCTAAATGTGCAAAAGGACACAGCAGAAGTAACACAGTTATTCTGCATTTTAATTAAAGACTGGCCCTGGAATAGCAACTCTAAAGAGAGGGGCGTGAGGGGGAGATTTATTTTTAGAAAGACCAACATACCACTGGAGTCTCCGTGCTCTCCGACGATCCAGCCGTGGCAGCTTGAAGGGTGAAGGTGGAACTTCTCGCCCATTAGGTGGCGGAAACGGGCGCTGTCCAGGTTGGTGCCAGAACCGATGACACGGTGGCGGGGGAATCCACTCAGTTTCCACGCCACGTAGGTCAGGATGTCCACTACGAGAGCAAAAAAAAACATTTATATTATCAGCCATTATTCTGCACTGTGCAAGTGTTAATATCACATACATAGGCCTGTCACAACAGATTTTGCTGGGCGATTAATTGTCTTAGAAATTATTGCGATAAACGATAATATTGTATTGTTTGAAATCTGACAATAATTAGTAATTTGTCAAATTTAAGAAGAAATGTTTTGTTTTGTGTAGTACCTTTTTTTGACCACCGGATGGCAGTATAAGACTGAATCGAAGTATGGATAGTGAGGGAGCAAGCAGCTTGTCTCTAAGAAAAATGGGAGGGAGGCCCCTTGACGTGACATGGGCAGTCTCTCCTTCCCGTTTTCGGTTCTCAAAATGGTGGACGCTTTGTGTGGTTTCAGCTCTTTAGAATTTATTTTTACAAAAAAGCTTTTAATAAAAAATAAAAATCTGTAAACAAGTTCTCAACTTCTTTTTGCAGAGAAAAACAACTCTTTACACAAAGGCACGGGTTCAACCGTGAATTTTGGAACTCAACAAGATGGAGTTTTTTTTCCCCGCAAGGTCAGTCTGTTAGCTTAGCTCGTATCTTAGCTTCTCTAATTACCGGTAGCTGCTTTTAATGATCCAAAAATGGACGGTTAAAACAGATTGTAAAGAGCAAGGCAGGGGTCAGTGAAGAGCACCGGAGTTCAGCAGAACGAGAGAGACACGAAGAAACGACAACGTCGATAAATGAAAACGAGGACGATATTTTTAATTTATCGTGCGATTAATTGATTTATTGTTTACCGCGATAGGCCTACACATACATGTTGCAAAATTCTCCAGTAATTATCTGGTCCCTTTCCAAGTAAACCCGCAACTTCTCGTTTACCGTCATCTCCTTCCATGCACCCCTGCTGTCCTGACCAACCTGGGTTAGAGACCACCAGCAGGATGCAGTTGGGGCTGTATTTGACAATGTTGGGGATGATGAACTTAAAGATGTTAACGTTGCGCTGCACCAAGTTGAGACGGCTCTCGCCCTCCTGCTGGCGGGCACCAGCGGTCACCACCACCACTTTGGAGTTGGCCGTCACACTGTAGTCTAAAGAACATGACGGCGTTAGTGCGCAGCTTACGGAAAGGGTCAGTCAGAAAGTCACTTTTGAGAACGCTCACCTTTGTCGGCTACAATCTTGTGCGTCTTGAGGAAGAGGGCTCCGTGCTGCAGGTCCATGACCTCACCTTTCAACTTGTCCTCCATCACATCGACCAAAGCCATCTCATCACACAGGTCCTGATGTCATACATATCATGGAAGTCAACATCAGATTGTGAAAATGAAGGGGAACGATTTGAAACGATGAGTAACAAGGCCTTGAGTGCACCCCAAACATGAAGTGAACAAGCCAACGTAGGTTTGGCGTTTTACTTTGTGGAATGACGAACCGCACAGTCTGCACATTTACAACGCCTAGGACTTTTCAGGCCAAGTTGCTTTTAAAGTACAGGTAGTCCTCGAGCTACGACGGCCTCGAGTTACGACGTTTCGGGGTTACGACACGCATCTCCATTAAAAAAATAAAAAAATAAATATATACAGTGTTATGTTTTTTTATTTTATTTTGAAGCCGATTTACGCAGTTTCCGGCAGTTTCCCGTTTTGCTAGCTGTGGAGGCTACAGCTGCCTGTACTCTCTAAAAAAGCTAAGTCTGGTCCTCTGGACATTCAAAAAACAAAACTTGTTGGAGCAAGCTGGACAGGCAGCAGCTGTGGTAAAGTAGCTGTTTTATGGACGGCGGTTTTACAACGTAAACAAATGGAGAATCCAGAGGAGGGAGGGAGAAACAGAGGAAATGGCTTCACCAGCAGTCCAGAGTAGGAAATTAACTATTTTTTCACTTCATTATGGCTCTGAAATGTATGTGTTTTTTGATAATTATGTAGGGTACTGTGTTAGGATAGGCTAAGTGCTTGGTAAAATAACGTACTGTACTGTACATAAGGTGCAGTTTGGACGTATGTTTCGAGTTACGTTGAAATTCACTTTACGACGCCACGTAACGGAACTCGTTCGTAAGTCGAGGACTACCTGTATTCGTGTAAAATGGCTTGTACGCACCTTGAGCAGTACGCTGACGGCAGAGGCCATGCCCACCATGCCGACGCCGACCACCGTCACCTTGTTCCTGCAGCCAATAGGCTCCTCCTTCATCACATGGCTAATGAGCTTTTCCTTGGTGGACATCTGCAGAAAACACATAAAGAATGATTTAAAACACAACAAGGAGTACACCAAAAGACCTTGAAAGAGCAAGCTTGGTGTTACGCATGGATTAATTGTGAAGCAGTACGTGACTGACTTCACATCCTCCAAAAGGACGGAGTCAGAGAGGAATTTCACTTTTATGTCACGTCCACTACTGAATTGAGAAATGTGCCGTTTCCACTCCCGTGAAACATTTTATTGCTCAGCTCTACCCGCCTCGACTCAAAAACATTCACAAATGAGAATCCACAGAGCCTCTGTTCATCACCATGGCAACCACGGCCTGCCTGGGGGATGACTGCAGCAGAGACCAGCCCCACGTCACACGCTGCTGTTTGTTTCCTCGCAGACGGTTACGTCACCAGTGTGACCAGGCTGCGTTTCCACCGTGATGCGAAGCGAAGCACGTAGAGGGTTCTGGACAAGGTTTACCTTCTGAACGAAGATGTTTAAGACCTCACGTTGTGATTTTGCACACTTTTGTAAAAAGAAAAAGTACTTAACAGATATTGTTGTTATGCCAAAGTATATAGTTTAAAGAGTAGGTCTACTTTAATTCATGGAATAGGTCTAGGGAATGGTTTAGGAAATGATATTAAAGTTGCAAAATCAATGTCTACGTTTAAGAAAATGATTAAAACTAAATTTCTGAAAAATATATATAAATTGACTGAGAATCTTCACCAGCATATAAATTGGTTTATATCCAAATTACTATATATGGTAAAGTGTGAGGAGTTATTTAAAAAAAAAAAAATTGTGGATTGTTGTTTGAATTAATTGTTTGAATTAATTTTGTTAAAGAAGGGGCAGATATAATATTTTTTTTCTTCTTCTGCTTCCTTTCATTTCATGTATTGTTTTGTTTTTATTTACGTGGTGTTGTAAATAGTTTTCTCGTGTTTTTTTTAAATCTGAAATGAAAAATAAAATAATAATAATAATAATAACTCAGACTCAGCAGCTGCACTTCAATTCTCAACATGCAATCATCAGTGCCCTCAGAGAGGACAACTGAAAGCATCCTGGCATCTCATCATGGATTTGCCCTTCACACGAGAGGACTAGCTGTAAGGCCTGCAGGATTACGGCCTTTGTGCTCTGCTGGCAGATGTTATGTTTGCCTAAAAAATGTCCACGTAGCCAGCCAGTTAGAGGAAAAGGCATAATCTACTTTGCTTTTTTTGCTCAAGCTTTGAATTAAGGGTGTCCTGACGTTTAATGGTGCCACATACCACAGCTGAGGTCAAGCTTCTCCTCTGTCATGTTGCTGCTTCAGCACATAATGCTCTGTACATTTTACAACTACAGCTACACACGTAAAAATCTGTCTTAATAGAAAATCATTCTATTAAAAAAATAAATAATAATAAAAAAACATTGTTGCATTGTCACCATCAGGAAATGAATTAGTTTTAGTCAGATTCAGACTCCCCCAACACTTTGCATGTGTAAAAGGTCTCGCATTATGTGTCCACTGCAGCCAAGACTGAACTGGTTGGAGAAGAAGAGGGGCGTCACCATGATGATTATTATAGGATCTCTGCTGCATTGAATGAGACAACCAGCATACAGGCTAAAAATGTCGAGCAATCAGTGAAATAACATGCGAGCAGAAACCCTGCAGGCCTCCATCCTCATCCGAATGGAATGATTTGTCATGTGAGCCACAAAAACAGAGCAGTTTGTCACATCATGGCAATTAGACTGGTGAGTCCTGGGTTAAACCAAATGTAACATGTTCTAGTCAGATCTGTTGCTTCATCTTACCTTTATGGTTTTAGTTAAAACAGGTGAAAACACGACGTGGAATGTCACAATTCCTCCACTCTTCCGCACAAGTGCAGCAGCTCTGAAGTGCGTCTGTGGGCTTTTAAAGGCAGCCTCTTCAGTGGGCGGAGCCTCGATGGTGATGCTGATGGTGAGGAGGAGGAGGATGACGCGCCCACGCGGCGTGATGAGAGTCACGTTTGCTGCAGGATGCAAGGCAGACCACGAATTATTCTCGGTTTAAAAACGGGAAAAGCGTTTATTTGGAAATTATGATTCAAGGAAAACGAAATCATCGCACGGAAACGATCATTTCCACGTGCCACTATTTCACTCCAAGACTCAGTCCATCTTGTTGTACTAATCCAACAATGCTAATTGTTTTGTTCAACAAAAACAGCATATTTGAATGAGTCTGGTCTCAGTTTGAGGATTAATTCATTGTAAGAATATCACAAGAAAAACAATATGGCTCCCTCTGCTGGCAGATAACTGTAATTACAGGAGTAATTGGTCATCATTGATGTTCAATCTGGAGTTACAATGTGTGTTACCCAATGTATGAGGTTTTTTCTAGTCTGATAATACCGACACAGGCACAAGTTTGATGGAAACTAAAGTAAATGTGCTAAAATGAGCACTGGTATTAAACTATTTGAGTGATGCAACTTAACCAAGGTTGAGTTCTGCGTTAATGCTGCGTCCACATGACTGCCAGACAACTCTTCGCTCTGTGCAAGAATGACTATCATTTTAGAGAAGTAAAACCCCTGGATTAACATGTTTCCCCACTACAGGGGGCTGCCCCGTGTGTGCAAAGCTAAAACCTGTTGCAACAATATGACTATTGCTCATTTCATCCCCTTTATTTCACCAAATAAAAACTCATTGAGATCACGATGACTTTTCCAAGCTTGACCATGGCCTAGAGCGCAACAGCACACACGTCATAAAAGAATGCTCAAAACAAATGAAAATACAGGAAGAAACACTTTTTATCCACTTTAACGGTTTTTAAATTTTATTTAAAGTGCATGGGCATTGCATAATAATGGACTTAATGACTTCAAACACAAAGTGGTTAAGCAAACAGAAGCGATAGTTACAAACAGGCCATTATTACTAGGCAATGGTTAAACACATACACACACCCACACACACACAAACATTCAAAGGTCTAATTAACAGTCTTTCTGACTTGAACACTAAAATATATATAAAAAAATAACAAATTAGGAGTAGGACAGGCAATTTTAGACCAGCCTGTGGGGAGCTCCATGCCGAGGGGGTAGCAAAGCTGAACCCTCTTTCCCCTGAATCAGTTATGTCTCAAGAACATTTACCCAGTATGAACAGACTGATGATGAACAACTCAGATGCACTAGAGTCAGTTCAGTGCTTTTATATACAGCGAGTAATACTTCAGGATCAAACAGGAACCCTGGGGAGCAAGGAGAGGGTTCAGATCCAGAGTTCACCACAGGTTTTTTTACTCAGAACCTGCAGGTTCCTTACTGGTAGATGGTTGGTAATATGTTGGGTTCCAAAATCCTTCACCAGCGTGAGAAGATCCAGAGAGCTCAGGAGGGCGTGTGGTTGGAGGGTGAGGCGAGCAGCTGAAGATGCACAGGTAAGATGTTTATGAGGAGGTTCAAGTGCTCAGGTAGGTTTCAGGAGGTTCACTGGAAAGATCATAAGAGAAAGGTATACACAAACGGCTAAGAGCACAAACCATAAGCAGGGTAATGCTCCAGCACTGAAGGAGAGTCATCATTTGCACACCTTGGGCGGCCGTGGCGTAGTGGTAATGGCAGTCGTCCCCCGATCGGAAGGTTGGTGGTTCGAATCCCGGTTCCCCACACCATGTGTCGTTGTGTCCTTGGGCAAGACACTTAACCCCGAGTTGCTCCCGGTAGGTCTGGAAAGCACCTTGCATGGTAGTCTGCCACTACCGCTGTATGAATGTGTGTAGCATTCAATGTGTGTAGCACTTTGAGATTTTCACTAATGAAAAGTGTGTTATAAATTGAATTCATTATTATTATTACCTTGGAGCCTCATCAGGAACACATTGTCTGCAGGTGTGCAAGTATGGCGCCCTCTGGTGACCAAACCCTGGAACTCCCACAAGTTGTGCTTTGAGGCATCGATATAGCAGCTACTGTGCCTGATGCTCAAACAGTGTGTTGTCATATGGACAACACTGTCTGAGCATCAGGCATAGTAGCTGCTTTTTCTTTGTAGAAAGGTCCACACATAAGATGGATCTAAGACAAGTAGTGTCTTGTAGATTAGATCCAGTTTAGAGAAGACGACCAGATTTAATACAGAGCTCACAGTGATGAGTGAGGCGGCTGCAACCAGAGACAACTCTCAGGTCACTGGGGTAGACGGTGCTCAAGGACTGGAGATATTTGGGTGGCACGCTCATGCACAGCATGACATCATGGTGGAGTAAGAGCCACAAGGTAGCTGATACTAAGATCTTCCTAACGCTGAGTGGAAAACAAATTTGGTTTACCTTTCTGTCTGCATGATGCTTGAACCTGTTGTTAACGCTCAATAAAAACTTACTGAAGCTCTCTGTAAGTTGACTGATTATCTTTATTTTAAAACAGAAAATATAATGCCACAACAAAAAAAGACCAGTTTTTTTCCCTTTTTACAGCGCTCTGAAATGACTTTTGTTATGAAGCGACACCACAAACAGAACTAATTGTGTCTTAAAGGTTTTTCTTTTTTGTATGTGCACAACTTTAACAACTAAGTTCACAAGCTTTGGCGTGGTTTCTGACTTTATTTGTCAGTTATACAGATCATCAGTGTATAATGTGTAAAAGCAATGGTTGGATGACGTATGAGGGAAATACTAACTAAAAATACATTTATTTTCAGACTGATGTGTCAAAGTGTGTGTGTGTGTTTTGTGTATGACAGTCACCTCTGCAAGACAAAACAGTTTTACATACTATACTTGATATAAAATTAGAAATCAGTAGGTTACCCCATTTTGAACAGCCACCCCGTTGCTTTGAGGTGACTCATTTTTTATCAGTCCTTCCTCAGCTCCTCCTGTGAATATCTGACGTGGATGGATATTCTCCAACCAAATTTCAAGTGCACATGTTCTGTTTGCACAAGAAAATACGTTCAACTGGACTCAGCTGAGTGAACATTCAATGATTTGTGTAGTTTATTTACTTTTATTTTTTTCCAGATGTGTCGACGCACATTGACGAGGATTCAAATGCAAGACCGGACTAGAAGGCCTGGAGGCAGGTAGATAGCGGAACCAAAAACTTTACTAGAAAAACTAAAAGTGCTGCAGAAGTAGAACATATAAATATATAAACCCGAATAAACCCAGTCACGCAAGAAAAGGGGAAAACAACCGTAAGCCTCTGAACAGACCAACCGTGCATAAACAGAGGATGTGGCAGTGCAGGGAAGACCAATAAGAATATATATATGTATAAACAGATAAACAGAGCTAAGGGAATGCAGGTAAGCTGCTTAGGAACCAGGTGGGGAATATGAAGCTAAAATTTGCATGCAGCTGAGGACATCTGACTAAAAGAAGAAACAGGGACCAAAAGTCACAGTGATGCATAAAATACAACCGTCACAATGTGTAGGGGTAAAGACCCTTGAAAGCAGACTGACGAAGGGCTCAGATCATCTTAAATGTTTTATTTGAATAATTAAAACAAAACAACAACAAAAACTGCAGTGGAAGCAAAATGCACAGGCACTTAAGGAACAAGCACAAGGAGACACGAGGGCAAACATGGGATGAAGCACAAACAATGGTGGACTGATGAGGCAATGGAAACTGTTGTAATATAAAAGACTGAGGTGGAAGAGAGAGAGTGGCTGCAGGTGAGACTACTGGGACTGGAGACAAGTGCTGGACTTGTGACCTGCCCAGGGTGTACCCTGGGAACGTGTATGCATGGAAAAGTGAGCAAATAAAATGAATGGATGGATAGATAATTTTACCTGATAAACTTTTATTTTAGCATTTATAGTTAAGGAAAATTAAGGAAATAATATAAGGAAAATTAAGTAGAAAAAAAAAATTAAGTGTGATGTAGTTTGTGTATTAGTTAGAAAAATTAAGTAGAATTATTCATTTTGTGATGTAGTTTGTGTATCACAGTTAGAAAAATTAAGTAGAATTATGGGTGATGTAGTTTGTGTATTACAGTTAGAAAAATTAAGTAGAATTATGGGTGATGTAGTTTGTGTATTACAGTTAGAAAAATTAAGTAGAATTATTCATTTTGTGATCTAGTTTGTGTATTACAGTTAGAAAATTAAGTAGAATTATTCATTTTGTGATGTAGTTTGTGTATTACAGTTAGAAAAATTAAGTAGAATTATTCATTTTGTGATGTAGTTTGTGTATTACAGTTAGAAAAATTAAGTAGAATTATTCATTTTGTGATGTAGTTTGTGTATTACAGTTAGGAAAATTAAGTAGAATTATTCATTTTGTGATGTAGTTTGTGTATTACAGTTAGAAAAATAAGTAGAATTATTCATTCTGTGATGTTGCTTGAAGGTTATCATTGGTTGAACAAACTGTGAAATAAGGGGCAGATATAATAAGATTTCATCTTCTTTCTGCTCCCTTCATTTTATCCTACTTGTATTCTTGTATCTGATGAAACTGTCTTGTATTGTTCTTTTAAAATGAATGAATAAACATCAATCAATCAATCAATCAATCAATCAATCAATCAATCAATCAATCAATCAATCAATCAATAGTTACTTATTATTCATTTTCTTTACATTTAAGCAATACTAACAGCTGTCTTAACACAAGTCAACCAGCAGGGGGAGCCCTCATAAAGAAAGCTCCTGGCTTTGCAGGCTCAAACTCCACTTGATTTTAAAGTCCAAGCTCAGCACCAGTTATTTTGGGTCACAACAAGAGGAGATAACTGTCAGCAAATGTTGTCAGCATTCTGTCAATAACAATCTTCTTTTAGAAATGAACCTGTCTGACAAAATCTTGCACCAAACATGCTTGAAATACATTAGTATTACACGTGCAAACAATTACTTTTTGTGGGTGTGGTGAGGGTTAGAATAATATTTTCTTCACTAAAATACATCATATTGTGGTTTATTTGTGCCACTTGATGAACAGTTTTCTGAATCGACAGGAAAAACAATCATCCTGCAACATCGCCAGGGTGCAAAGCTTTAAATGTACCGTACTTATACCAGAATTCATCACATACCAATTGAATTAATGAATAAAGAACCATTGCATAAAATGTGTTAGATGCTCCAGTGTGAGACTATGTCCATTTAAAAGACACCGCTAATAACAAATTGGTCCCATTAAATATCTCCTTTTCTTTAATATGTTCATTTAGTCCCCAGAAATGGAGCCATCTTGTTCCCATCCTTGCTTTTAAGTGACTTGTCTTTGTCTTCCAGCCTCCAACACCACCTCCAGTCATCTTTTGAGTGTGTGCCAGTGCAATGTCTTCCCGGCTGCCCAGTGGAATAAAGAAACATCAGTTTGGCGTGTTGGCTTCCCCTCTTACAGCACAGGGTCAGTTGCCAACATGCTGTTATTGCACAGGGCATTGGGACTGAGGGGCTTCTGCCATGGGTGATACCTGTCTCAGGCTGCCACTGTAATAGAAAGTAATGTAATCACCTCGTTGCAGCAACTGCCTCCTCCTCCAGTTTGTGTTTGGAAATAGAACAGAGGCAGAAGAACAAGGTCTCATCAATCATATAAAAGGAGTCTCCCGGGAACAGCATCATACTCACAACTCCTACAGAACAACACCCAGCCCGCTGATCTGTCCTCGTTTTCCTCAAACAGACACAATCTGGACCACGAACATCTTAAGCTTCTTTCCCCCCACATCTCCATCCAGCTCTTTCTTTTGACATGCATCAAACCTCCTGTTTCATCTTTTACTTCCTTAAAAAAAATGAATCCCTTCTCACCTTTCTGTCCTTTTACTTTTCCCTGCATGAGACACCTACTGCCTCTGATAACATCCCTGATGGAGTTCCTTTATTAGCCACCCACAGGCAGATCAACCGGAGCAATAATACACCAATCAACAGCAATTACACAGCGATAAGCCCAGGGAGAGCTCTGCTGGATGTGGGACTGGAAGTAACAGTCGTGGAATGATTAGAAACGTTTTAGTGCAGGACAAAAGGTGGAGTGTCTGTCATTTGCATGTGTCAAAGCAGTGCATTCAATTAGACATACTTAGCTTTATGCCTGCAGGCCTAATCTCCTCATAAGGTATGCTATTATGATCAGAAGTGAAATCAGTCAAGGCATTCAGGGCTAAAAACGAGAGCAAGGTATTAAAATGAGAGCGGTGAGCCAACTGAATCAAATATTATGGATCTTTGCCAGCATGCTGTTATGATTGAAGACATCCATCCTGCCTTCATTACAGACTGTTAAAACATTTCCCATAAAGTGTTGGCACTTGTTAGTTTTTGCACATCGCAGCTTAAACAGCCAACTGGCATTGTTAGTGGCTAAATGATAATGGAAACGAGGGCGAACCATGGTTTACCACCCGCAGGCATCCAAACACCAGCCAAGAGTGATTTCAAGAGCAGCTGTATGGATTTAACCTCGTTCCTCCCAGACTGATTTTTGCATGCACAAATCTGCATTTACATGGATGCATGCACACACGCATTTATGCTTCAATAAATGTGGAAACGCAGAAGCAGCAGCTTATCTTCAAGGCTTTGGAAGCTGTTTACTGTTGTTGTGCAGCTGGAAGGCTCAATATATTTGTATTTTTTTTTCCTTTAAAGATTCTGCCAAAGTGTGTGTTGGGGAACATCAGATTAGTCCTCCTTCAGAAAAACTAAAATAATAATAAATAAAAAATCTGGAAGCCTTATGTCACAGTGGACTTGTGACGTAAATAGAGAAATACAGTATTGGGAATGGTAAATGACTGCCAGAGTTTGTTTAAAAATTTAATTTGAACTCAACTGCTAAAGTTAAAACAAGCAGAACAGAAGCTAAAATCAGCAACACAGCAACTAAAAGCTAAAAATAGTTTTTAAAAAAACAAACACAAAAAAGCCCAACTAAAATGAGCAAAATTGTAGTTAAAAGTAAAAAAAAAAGAAAAGAAAAAAGAAAAGTAGAACCAAAGCAACAGTTAGCAACACTGAAGCTAAAAGTTAAACATATCAATACAGTGACGAAAAGCTAAAATTAATTAAAAAAATTGGCTAAAATAAAATTTGTCCAACTAAAATTAGCAAAATTATAGTTAAAAGTAAAAAAGAAATTGAAAAAAATTGCTAAAAGTAGCAAAAATCATATAGAAGCTGCAGTTAGCAACACTGAGGCTAAAAGTCAAACATATCAATACAGTAACTAAAAGCTAAAATTAATAAAAATTACCTAAAATAAAGTTTGTCCAATTAAAATGAGCAAAATTCTAGTTAAAAGTAAAAAAGAAATTGAAAAAACATTGCTAAAAGTAACAAAACCATAGGCTATAAGCTACAGTTAGCAACACTGAGGCTAAAAGTTAAAAATATTAGTACAGTAACTAAAAGCTAACATTTGTAAAAAAAATAAATAAAATAAAAATAAAAAACTACCTAAAATAAAATTTGCCCAACTAAAATGAGCAAAAGCTAATTGTTGCAAAGTGATAAGCTAAATGCTACAATTAGCAAAACTAGCTAAAAGCTAAAATGATCAAAAAATTAAAAAACAGAGCATGTTTGCTGAAGCTAATATTCAAAAGCCCAATATTTTT
>JBBPBX010004136.1:63471-74173 GCA_038048925.1 Garcialebias charrua | reverse complement strand
ATAAATAAATAAAATGTAAATATTTCCACCAAAACATTTTGTAATCAAAACAAAAAAATTCAAAAATGGAGCAGGAAGAAGCAAAGGCTTATCCAGTCCTGTCCCTAAGTTTTCAAACAAATTCTGATTTCAATAATTACATAAATACCCATATATGCATAGGTACTTGCAGCATACTGTATACTCACAGACATGCATGCAGTTTTGTATACCTACACATACACCTACACATGCAGATACAAATGTACTCTCACCTACAGATCAAAGCTTAATATGCAAACACATGGATTAACAAATTAACAATTGGAATAACTTAATTTAGTCTCATTTGTTTTTATACACATTCATTTTGTAATCCTTGTATTTTCTCTTGATTTGTGCAATAATTTTACTTTGCTTAATCTCTTCGTCTAAGCCATTCCACAAAATCACTCCACAAACTGACATGCACATGCTTTTAAGAGTGCTGTGAACACAGGGTTGCTGTAAATTACAGTTTTTTTCTCAGTTCCTACCTCCCCTCTCTATTCTTAAATGTTTTGAATATTCTTTGGAACCATATTAATTTTAGCTTTGAACATCACCTTTGCAGTTTTAAATTGTACCAGACATTGTGTACCATCACCATGTTTTTCTCAGTATTCCTATGGTTTAGCCATACACAAGTGTTTAATATAGGGTTTCCAACAAAACACCCATAAACCAGCGGGTTCGGATGTTATCAGTCCATACAATGGGCGTTATCATCTATCACCCCCATAGTCTATCGGAGAAACTGTCCAATCTACCTCCTAGCATGTTTAAAAGAACGTTATCAGTGTTTTAATGGCAGTGAGTAGGCAGCGTGTTTTTGTAAACCCGGAAGTGTAGTGTTTTTGTTTTTTTCAGCTTATGTAACCGTTTTCCTAAACGTAACCTTAAACCTGACCCAGAGGACCAACCCTGAACTTAACCCCCTTACCCTTGTGCCTAAACCTAACCCAGACCCTAAACCTAACGCCAGAGGCTTTACTCTAAACTTTAACAGGTAACAAAAGACGGAGCCTGCTGTCGTCGCTTGTAACAGTGATAACGTACCTTTAAACCTCCTAGGAGGTAGAGGAGGGGCAATCTGACCGCTACATATGGGGGAGATAACAGATGATAACGCCCATTTTATGGCTGATATCATCCGAAGCGGGTGCATAAACATATTTTCAAACACTCTCGGTTAATACATAATTTATCTCCAGTTTAACATTTGTATATTTTTTCCAAACATCATATATTTGGTTTTTACGGAAGCGTAGTGCTGCCACCTAGTGAAAAATTTTGGGGAGGCTTATGTAGTAATAACGTGATATGTATTACATCTCCATATCCATAATATCACGTAATAACATGATACATATCACGTTATTACGTGATTAGGGATGCACCGATCCACATTTCTCACTTCCGATCCGATATCGAATCTCAAAACTGTGTATCGGCCGATACTGATACTTTCCCTATCCGATACTGTTCAGGTATGTGAATCTGTATAATGGAATTTTTTTTACTGAGACTATTCATTTCAACATTGTGTGAGATACATCCAATGAAGACACTCTTGAGCCTTACAACAGGAAACACAAACTTTAACAGCATACAAGAGGCAGGTCTATACCACACACATGTCCTTCTCACTCATGGTGCAACTGGAAAAACTTAAAAAAAACGCTAAGCATGATGGGAAAGACAACAAAATCCACTCCCCTTAACCACTAAGGGAGTGGATTTTGTTGTCTTTCCCATAATGCTTAGCGTTTTTTTTAGTTTTCCAGCTTTAGGTGCAGCTGGAAAACTAAAAAAACGCTAAGCATTATGGGTTAAAGTTAGTGAGTTTCCTGTTATAAGGCTCAAGAGTGTCTTCATTGGGTTTAACTCGCACAATGTTAAGGTAGTCACAGAATGTGATGGAACACATGTGCTCTTTGAAGCTGGATCGGAAGTATCGGCAGGTTGGATCCGCTATCCGATACTTAAATTATGCTGGTATCGGATACTGATACTGGATCGGATCGGCCCCATCCCTATACGTGATACGTATCATGTAATTACGTGATAAGTATAGATGTAGCATGCAAAGCCAATATTTCAGGAGAGGCGGTTCTTTTAAATATAAAGTAGACCTGAAAATTTGCAACCTACTCTGTGACACCAACTGTTAGCGCATCGGCTTTGAATCCAAATTTTGTCCTGGGGACCCTGGTTCGATCCTGACCTGGGTCAGCTTTTTTTACGTTTGTTTTTTATTTGATAAATAAAATAAAAAAGGAGTTTCTGTTAACCACAGGCATATTAAGTCTATGGTGTTAACCGGTTCGACATTAGCGGCATCTCCACCTTCTCTTTTCAACAGAAGGGTATTCCGCTGTTTTGTGAGGTGTGGTTCCTTTAAATATAAAGTAGACCGGAAAATTTGCAACCTGCTCTGTGGAGCCAACTGTTAGCGCATCGGCTTTGAATCCAAATTTTGTCCGGGGAACCCTGGTTCGATCCTGACCTGGGTCAACTTTTTTTACGTTTGTTTTTTATTTGATAAATAAAATAAAAAACGGTCCTGATTCTTTCTGCAATAAATCCACAATGTCCAATTCTGAAAATGAAATTGGATTTCAAACAGTCGTCCCCCGATCGGAAGGTTGGAGGTTCGAATCCCGGTTCCCCACACCATGTGTCGTTGTGTCCCTGGGCAAGACACTTAACCCCGAGTTGCTCCCGGTAGGACTGGAAAGGCGCATTGCATGGCAGTCTGCCACAGGTGTATGAATGCGTGTATGAATGGGTGGATGGTTGGTATTGTAAAGCACTTTGGGGCTTCTCACAGGGGGCTAGAAAGCGCTATATAAATAAGCTCCATTTACCATTTACATATGTCATTAATATACATAATTAACAATTTGGGAGCCAGTACTGAGCCCTGTGGAACACCGCACATAATATTCAAACATGCAGACTTAAACTGTCCAATTTGTAATTGTTACGAATTCAAAAGGTTGAAGGAAGCTCTGAAACGAATGTGCAAATTTATGCAGGTTTATTGTACATAATAAGAATAAACCTTACAGCAACAACAGACCTGACTCCGAGCACAGTCCACACACACATCTTCAAAGGCAGGGCCACGGTTATAAAAACCCCGGATGTCGTCACCGCCTCCTGGAACCTGGAACCGCCTTGGACTGCTTCGGGACCGCCCTGGGACCACCTACACTACCACGTGACCCTCCTTTCTGCCAATAAACTATTAGCTTCAATGTAAACATCAAATGTTGGGTCTGTTGAATTGTGCAGGCGTGTAACTGTTCCCTAGTGAAAACAAAGCCCGAGAGAAAAACGTTCTGCCTTGTGTCACATTTCACATTATAAGGCAGAGTTAAGTGAATACAAATAATAGAACATAATGGGTGTAATGTAATACTGATAGAAATATATTTCAATTCCCCTTTTGACATGACAAACATCATGTCAACAAAATCCTATATGTTCTATGTGAGAATGCAATTAAAAACTGGATACACATTGGAAATCTCTAACATTCCCACCCACAGCAATATTACATCTAAGTTACCCACCCAGAATATAAAACACCTTATATAAAAATAATCATTAATACTACATGGTAATAACTAATAAAAGTAAAGGTAAGAAAGTACAAACAAAGAAAACAACCAACAACAAAGAACAAGAAGAAACAGAATAAGAACAAAACAAACAAATAAAGAATAAAACAGACAAAAACAAAGAATAAAACAAATGTAACAAACAAATAGAAACAAGACAAAACAAACAAAAACAATGAACAAGAATAAAACAGACAAAAACAAACAAGACAAAAATAGATGCAAAAACAAACAAACAAAAAATAAAAAACAAGTAAGAACCGTGCGGACTGTCCCTCACAAAACACGCCTCTACAGGGTATATGCAGGAATAATGAAGTTAAATTCAATACCTTTAAAAAGGCGTTCAATAAAAAAACAACTGGACTTTAATTAGACTTTATAAATTCAATACTTTCTCAAAAACCCTAAATTTCCCAAAATTTGATTTATCAACTCTTAACAACTTCAAAACATTGCATATACTCTGCTCCAGTGTGTGCATTTCTGGTATGTGTTAACCTTAGCAAAGAATATGAACTATGGCTTAGGCCTCTTCATCTTCTTCATCATAGACACCTGTAAGGGGAAAAGCCCTACACTACTCTGTTAACTAATCCGATATCTGAGAAAAGCTCAACTACTCTTATTCAGAGATGTCTGTGATAAGGGCTAAGACCACATTCAGAAAATTAACACTAAATCTATGATTAATCTGATCAGAACAGAAAACACAAAAATCCTTCCATAACCTGTCAAACTCAATTATCTTATTCACATCCATTTCCTATATATATATATATATATATATATATATATATATATATATATATATATATATATATATATATATATATATATATATATATATATATATATATATATATATATATATATATATTATTCTCTGTACCAGAATGTTATACCACAAACATTTCCTATCAGTAAAATTCACCGCTAGGCTACTCTGATACTTCTTAACAAAGGTGCAGCTAAAATGTATCCTCTAAAACATTTCTAATTATCGTTCAGATCTAAGAATCAAAATTGATAAAACTAAATTATACCTATAGAAAAGTAGTGAAAACCCTGTACACCTTTCTCAAAAATCTATCCATACACAAAAATCTATCAACACACAACTATTGTACTGCACATTCACCAGGCACAAACATATATATAATCACATTAATCTGTCTGTAACATTCACATTCTGTCTGACTCATTCATCTCAACAACCTTCAATCCTTTCTGGACCTCCTGGATCAAACTCACAGTCATTCTTCACAGGTGTAAGAATAACCATATGTAACTTCAACATACGGTGTAAACAACAATTGAGAGGTTTCAACAAATAATGAGAAAATCTTGGCATATATTAGTGATTAGTTGGTTAGTTTGTTAGTTAATGTGATTAGTTCTGCTCTGCTGCATGTTCCAACTGTTGAATAAACACGGTGATCACATGTGCAGGGAAATAGATCTTCCCATCATTGTTTACACTGCAAAATTAAGCATTCATTCAACATTAATTAATCTGCTGAAAAGGAGAGGAATGTAAACCCAGTAGGGTTTCTCTGCTTGTCCATCACAGCTGTGGAAACATGTGATTGTAAAGTGCATTTCCCCTTTTCAAATATAAATTATTCACAATTTTATTTTGCGTGTTCCTTCACGATCATCAGAAGTCCAGATTTGACCTGTAAATGAAAAAATAAGAAAAAGTCAGCACTAAATCTATATAAATTACCCCAAACGTTCAGATCAAGAGGTGGGTTCAACAGAATCTTGTTGAGCAACTACTATCCAACAACCTGTTTTTAGGCACTTATTAAAATGATCTTTTATAACTTTATTAAATGTATAATTGTTTCCAGCTCTCATCACTGTATGAAGAGTTAAAACGTTGATCTAATTAGTTATTTGAAATGGTGTGTTTAACTATATGTTCCTTATTTGTCATCCCCTTTTGAAACAGGAGACAATCAAAAAACATCCTGTTACAAAGAAAATAATGGAATGCTCATAACACGAACATCAGCTGTACTGCAGATGGAAATACTACAAGAAAGAAAAAATAAAAACTCAAAACATCCGAACCCAACTATTTAGCATCAGACTTACTACTTCTACCATAAGACACACTACCCCATCTGACACATTCTTCACCACCACTACATCCTATGCCAACTCCTCCTTCAACACAACCTCTACTCTATTTCTCCTTCTATCCACACCATGGTAAGAGAGTTCGAACCTTGCTCCAATACCGCGAGCCTTGCTGCCCTTCCACTCGGCCTTTAGGACAAAGAAAACATCTACCTTCCTTCTCTGCATCATGTCAGCCAACCCCCTACCTATGCCTGTCAAAAAGGTGAGGAAAAAGAAAAGAAAAAGACAAACACCCATCCAAAAAGGAACGCAACAGGTGCCCATACCGAACATGATGGAGAAAATAGAACCAAACTGTACTGCTCTAACGCGAGTACATGAAGGATAAAACAAAAATGTGTATGGTAATCCAACAATCCATGAGAAATGTGGCTGTGCAAGTCACGTGTCAGTGAGATCTGTACATGTATGTATGAGTAATGAGCGTGCGTGAGGTTCTACCATAGCAAAAATAGTACTGATCATGAAAAACTGAAGTTATTGAATCACCACCTGAAGATCACATGGTCAACTGACACATCAGCCAGGCTGCTATGTTTGGTAGTGACGTTTCCCAGCTTGACTATCACTTGTCATGACGTTCTCCAGCCCCCATCCTGGAGATGTCAAGAGGTCAGCAGCAGGGGTGTGCAGAGGCCACTAAAGGGGCAGGTGCTCAAAAAAAAGGGGCACATCTAACCGCATTTTAGGACAGAATATTAACAAAGTCACATAGCTTTCAGAGTTAAATAAACAATGATAAATTACAAAATTGTGAGATATACTAATCAAAGCTTAGGAAAACCTCTACATAGAACATACAACTATCCATATGTAAAATATTTTATTAGTAATTTCTTTCTGCAGGTCTACTTTGTTATAGGAAAGCATTGCAATATTCAAACCTGCGATTTAGCAAGATATGTAAATCAGAGCTACACCACCAGATATATTTTGTCTTTACAGAATTACACTATTAAAAATGTAAACAAGGGCACAATGCAACTTTTTAGTGAACTGTAATCTATAAAAGAAAGAGCTGCCTGGTTTGCTACACTTGCAGTGGAGATGAAGATGGTCCATTCAGAAAAGCAGAGAAGCAGAGCTGCATCAAACTTTAATGTGGAACTGCAGAAGAAAACTAAACAAAAGCAAAAATTGAATTGTTAATGCATATCACCATGAGAAAAGCCTACTGAGACTAACTGACCACCAAAATTTATACCTACTGCATATCTCTATTTGTGTCTTAGTGTATTTGTAAGTACCTATATACATTTTCTTCAATCTTTCCTCTTCTTTTTTCTTGTCAGTTACTCTTTTTTCCTCATTGTCTCATCTTCTCTGTGTTGAGTGGAGGCCAATGTCTCTTATTTATTTCAGTCTCTTGCCTTTCTTTTTTCCCCAAACTGAATCTAAGATCCAAAATCTTCTTTTCCATCATGGTGAACTGTTTAAAAACAAACTTCCAACTTTTAAGCATTTTTGCTATTTTTGTTCTCTTCTTATTTATTTATTTTTATTCATTTTATATTATTTATTCATTCAGATTTAAAACACAAAGACAATTTACAAACACATGAAAGAAAAAAACAAGATATAAAATGAAAGGTAGTAGAAGAAGAAAAAAATCTTATCATATCTGCCCCTTCTTAAAACAACTGTTCACAGCAGCAGTTTTCTGTTGGTCATGTCTCAAAAAATGTCAATGACCTCAATGAGGTCATTGACATTTTTTTGCAATTATGTTGCTAATTATTTACAAAACAAACTTCTTTGCAAATGTCAGAAATCTTTGCTTGCTAATCTAAGTTTTGTTTGTCATTCAAAGTTTTGCTTGCGATTCTCACATGACGTCGTGGGCAGAGCCTAAAATCGCAACAAAAGATTTCTGATGTGTGCAAATAAAAGTTTATGTTTTGCAAATAACTTTTTAAGTTCACGAGAGAAAAATTAGCTATTTAATTTTAAAAAAGTTTTTTAAACAAAAGTTTTTGCTTTAAAAAAAATGAAATCATTACAATTCCAAAAGTTTTGATTACAATTTTATTTTACTTAACTGAGGTTAGTTTTTTTTCATTGACTAATTGTGAAACAAATTTAACTCCATACTCTGCGAACCAGACCCTAAACTTACTTAAAGTCTGGATAGAGTTTTTTCCCCTTCATTTGTACGCTTTTATTGGACAGGAGCAACTTGATTGGTTATTACATACATTATATCTATTATGGTAGTTCAGGGTGAGTTATTTTTAATTCTAAATGAATATTCTTGTTGGACTTTTATTTAAGTGCTATTCTCCTTCAAGATACATTTACCTAACGCTAGAATAAATGCAATGTACATTATGCAGCAAAGGAAGTTAGAAGATCGGACATATATCCATTATGGAGAGATGATAGGTTTTGGAAGGGCAATGTGCTCCATATTGCATAAGCCAGGGGTGTCAAAGTCAAATACATGGAGGGCCAAAAAAACTAATTTGCTACAAGCCAATGGCCGGACTGGTTCAATAATTATTTTAAGGGGGTGATATAAGATTTTTTTTCTTCTTCTTTTTGCACTCTTTTCATTCAATGTTTTCTTTTTATGAATTTGTTTTATTTTGTCTCTTTTAAATGAATGAATAAATGGATTAAATAAAATATTAAATAGCTTGTGAGGCAGGTCTTGTTACTCTGGGTTCATGAGACACGACTCCAGATCGGATTGGCCCCACCCCTACTACTACTGTTGCATTGTGGGGAATGTAGTGTTGGTACATGACCGGAGGGCTTATTATGTTGTTTTTCTTGCAAAAATACAAAAATAATAATAATAAAATAAATAATTTTAGTACGTTATTATGTGTCAGAGGAGGGCTTAGGAATAGGAAATTAAAAAAAAAAAAAAAAAAAAAAAATTTGACCAAAAGGGCACTTGGGGGCAAGGAGCAAAAGGGGCAGGTGCTCAAGCCCCCATAGCCCCCCCCTCTGCACGTCCCTGGTCAGCAGTGGGTGCAGACCATAGTACATAGACTTGAGTTGAAACTGGTGCAAAAATGTAAAACTCCATGTAACAGTTCAGGTATGAGTCATGATAGCTCGCGGCTTTAGCTGAACATGATGCATTTCGGCAGTCCAGTGCATTTCAGTCCAGTGCAGGCGTTGTCAGCTTGCAGCACAGCTGAACACAACGCAATTTGGCAGTTCAGTGCAGTCTAGTGCAGGTGCCAACAGGAGTTGTCAGCAAAACCTAGCTTCAATGACAGCACAACATGTGATCTATCCAAGGAAGGTGTCCAAAACCAGAGAGTCATGATGTAACTAATCCATGCCATGGTTGAGGGAACCTAAGCACGTGTGTACTGTGCAATGCGAATGTTGTAGGGTGAGGAACAAAACTGTAAACTGAGAGCTGCATATCTATGTATATGGGAAATCCACCACCAAGTAGAAATAATTAACTGCTAACCAAATGTCATCATGGAACACCTGTAGCCTTCACTGATTAGATGCCAAGCTGAAACCTCAGAAAACACATAAATAAGGTCACCTCCTGCAGTATAAGTCATGAACACACCAGCACATCTGCCAGCAACGAGAAGACTCCCTTCTGGACTCTGTCAGGCAGGTCAGAAGGCCAAACACGTCCTGCAGAACAAACAAGCGGCAGTCCTCCAAGAAGAAAAGAAATACACATATAAAAAACAAATAAATAAAATAAAACAAACCACCAAAGTACTCCAAACCACTATTACACAGGCCTTGTTCATATGTCATTAAACATGACCGGCACCCCACCAGGCTGAATTGATGAGAACTGGAAACGTAACAATTAATGGCGTGAAATTAACCCTACATGTACTCCTTTAGGCAATGCAAAAAGCTACCTGCAGCAGGTAAGATAGCATTTGCCAACACGTTCATATGAACCTCACCTATGAAAATCTGAAATGTGCCTTCAAACCTGAAAATAACCAACAAAAACAAAAATATAGGCACAAAACCCCTTGCGTAACTTCACAAACAAAGTGCAGGACGTCTCCTGAGAGTCTAAGTAATCTATAGTGCCTAAATCCACAAAAGTCCGGAATGTCCGTCCACAGTCGCAACAAGTCACCACACAGAAGTGTTGTGTAACTGCAGAGGTCAGCGTGTGTCCTGCAGCAAAAGATGAAAAACTGTCCCTTGTCCAGTTATGTGCGCCCCTTATGTTCTCTATTTATTCATAAAATAGCACCAACAGTCATAGCAACAAAAATAAAAAGAAACTGTCTAATAGCCAAACTGTTAACTGTCAATTAACTAACAACTGCACTCCGGAGTCTTTTTAACAGCAGCACTGAACAAAACTAACGGAACAAACAGCAGCCCTGAGCCGGTCCCTGGACCAGAACTTTCAGAGGCCATCTGTGGCAGGGGAGGAGGGAGGGGGAAGGGAGGAGGGGAGGAGATGTCTCCATCCTGGTACTGACTGGGAGGAGGGGAGCCTTATCTGTAGGAACCGCAGTAAATCAGTGGGGGAGGCTGGCCGTGTGACAGCTGCATGTGCAGGTTCCAGCCAGCCCTCTGCATCCACCAACCCACAAAACAATATATGAAAATAAAAAATCTGACCCTGTTGCCTTTGTTTGCGTGTATACAGCACTTTCCGGAGTACAGGTCACAAGTGTCTAAGAGAAAGGGAAAAAAAAGAAATAAATAAACAAAAGAAAGTAAAAAAAAATAATTGAAAATAAAAAATAAAAAGTTTGCGACCTATACACCGGAAAATACGGTAATTAACTTCAACTGGGAAGGGGAGGAAAAATGTGACTCTAACAGAGATCACAGGTCCCGGTTGTGAACTTAATCACATGCACGGCAACCTGTGAACCCGGAGCGGCAACCCACTCTTTTACGGCAAAACCGTGTGCCGGATGAAAGCCTTTGTTAACTCTACG
>JBBPBX010004136.1:15580-58996 GCA_038048925.1 Garcialebias charrua | reverse complement strand
CAATATGTATTTTTATTTTATTTTTTTTTAATAGAGAGAAAGAAAGAAAAGAGAAAGTGAGACAACATGACGTTTCTAAAAATAAAAAAATGGAAAAAAATCCTGAATTCTTGCAAACAAGTGAAAACACCTCCTCCAAGCCAAGAACTTACATGTATCTGGACTATCAGTAAAACCAAAACAACCAACAACATTTGGAGGATAATTGACTAAATTTATTGGACAGATTGAAAAAATTGATTGTTCAGTCTGTTGAACTTCGACCCCACAGCTTCAGTTGACTGAATGTATGTGTACATTATGTCAACATATTGAGTTTAGGACCTTTGGTGAGGTCATAAACTCCAATTCTGTCGTCACTTTCTGATTGTAAAGGATTGATGTCTTCCGCTCATTCTCAATCAGTTCATCTGGACAATTTCTTTTTAGTAGAAACGTTTCACCCTCACTCCAGAGGGCTTCGTCAGTCAGAGCAGTCCAAAGCAAACTGAAGCTACCCCACCAAGTAAACAACTTAAGTGGACCAACCAGTTTGCTGTAGCCAAGATGGTTTCTGGGGGCTTGTCCCTCGTCGACTCCTCCCAGGCAGGCAGACATGTCCAAAGTGGTTCAAGACCAGAAAGTTCATTCTCAATAGTCCAGGTATCAAATCCGCTCATTCTCAATCAGTTCATCTGGACAATTTCTTTTTAGTAGAAACGTTTCACCCTCACTCCAGAGGGCTTCGTCAGTCAGAGCAGTCCAAAGCAAACTGAAGCTACCCCACCAAGTAAACAACTTAAGTGGACCAACCAGTTTGCTGTAGCCAAGATGGTTTCTGGGGGCTTGTCCCTCGTCGACTCCTCCCAGGCAGGCAGACATGTCCAAAGTGGTTCAAGACCAGAAAGTTCATTCTCAATAGTCCAGGTATCAAATCCGCTCATTCTCAATCAGTTCATCTGGACAATTTCTTTTTAGTAGAAACGTTTCACCCTCACTCCAGAGGGCTTCGTCAG
This sequence comes from Garcialebias charrua, assembly GCA_038048925.1. Taxonomy (NCBI): domain Eukaryota; kingdom Metazoa; phylum Chordata; class Actinopteri; order Cyprinodontiformes; family Rivulidae; genus Garcialebias; species Garcialebias charrua. The sequence continues at coordinate 58,001 of JBBPBX010004136.1, read as the reverse complement.
TCAGAGCAGTCCAAAGCAAACTGAAGCTACCCCACCAAGTAAACAACTTAAGTGGACCAACCAGTTTGCTGTAGCCAAGATGGTTTCTGGGGGCTTGTCCCTCGTCGACTCCTCCCAGGCAGGCAGACATGTCCAAAGTGGTTCAAGACCAGAAAGTTCATTCTCAATAGTCCAGGTATCAAATCCGCTCATTCTCAATCAGTTCATCTGGACAATTTCTTTTTAGTAGAAACGTTTCACCCTCACTCCAGAGGGCTTCGTCAGTCAGAGCAGTCCAAAGCAAACTGAAGCTACCCCACCAAGTAAACAACTTAAGTGGACCAACCAGTTTGCTGTAGCCAAGATGGTTTCTGGGGGCTTGTCCCTCGTCGACTCCTCCCAGGCAGGCAGACATGTCCAAAGTGGTTCAAGACCAGAAAGTTCATTCTCAATAGTCCAGGTATCAAATCCGCTCATTCTCAATCAGTTCATCTGGACAATTTCTTTTTAGTAGAAACGTTTCACCCTCACTCCAGAGGGCTTCGTCAGTCAGAGCAGTCCAAAGCAAACTGAAGCTACCCCACCAAGTAAACAACTTAAGTGGACCAACCAGTTTGCTGTAGCCAAGATGGTTTCTGGGGGCTTGTCCCTCGTCGACTCCTCCCAGGCAGGCAGACATGTCCAAAGTGGTTCAAGACCAGAAAGTTCATTCTCAATAGTCCAGGTATCAAATCCGCTCATTCTCAATCAGTTCATCTGGACAATTTCTTTTTAGTAGAAACGTTTCACCCTCACTCCAGAGGGCTTCGTCAGTCAGAGCAGTCCAAAGCAAACTGAAGCTACCCCACTAAGTTGTACTTGGTGGGGTAGCTTCAGTTTGCTTTGGACTGCTCTGACTGACGAAGCCCTCTGGAGTGAGGGTGAAACGTTTCTACTAAAAAGAAATTGTCCAGATGAACTGATTGAGAATGAGCGGATTTGATACCTGGACTATTGAGAATGAACTTTCTGGTCTTGAACCACTTTGGACATGTCTGCCTGCCTGGGAGGAGTCGACGAGGGACAAGCCCCCAGAAACCATCTTGGCTACAGCAAACTGGTTGGTCCACTTAAGTTGTTTACTTGGTGGGGTAGCTTCAGTTTGCTTTGGACTGCTCTGACTGACGAAGCCCTCTGGAGTGAGGGTGAAACGTTTCTACTAAAAAGAAATTGTCCAGATGAACTGATTGAGAATGAGCGGATTTGATACCTGGACTATTGAGAATGAACTTTCTGGTCTTGAACCACTTTGGACATGTCTGCCTGCCTGGGAGGAGTCGACGAGGGACAAGCCCCCAGAAACCATCTTGGCTACAGCAAACTGGTTGGTCCACTTAAGTTGTTTACTTGGTGGGGTAGCTTCAGTTTGCTTTGGACTGCTCTGACTGACGAAGCCCTCTGGAGTGAGGGTGAAACGTTTCTACTAAAAAGAAATTGTCCAGATGAACTGATTGAGAATGAGCGGATTTGATACCTGGACTATTGAGAATGAACTTTCTGATTGATTTCTTGTTTATTCAGTCAATAAGACCATATTGTGGAGCAAAGTGTGAAAGGAGCTCTAATGTTTAATTCAGACGACTGAATTTTTATCATCTCATCAAATTATACTTGTTTTGTTTTCTCACATTAATGCCATTAATTAGCTCTTGATTAATCTGGTTTACTGTGTTTTGTTATCAACTCTAACCTATGGTTTACACATGCCAGAAAATTCAGAAACCTGAGCAGTAACCTAATCTCACAGGAGTTAACATTTTGCAGCTATAACTTGTAGATGTATTTTTTAACTTTGCTAGTCATTTGATCTTCAATATCACAGCTCAACAGACCAACGGTTTTACTGAAAATACATAATCAGAATCAGAATGCTTTATTGTCAATGCACAATAACTACAATGAAACTTAATTTCAGTAGAGCAGTCCAAAGAAACAAAAAGACAACGAAACAACACAAGACATGGGTAGACGGTGGTGCCTGAGGCTGCAGCCTCATGGGATGTGCTGCTCTTTTCGTTAGATAAGAAAAAGCCAGTGAAGCTGGTGAGTTTGAGGGGAGTGTGTTTATAGTTGTGAGTGTATGCATGTGTACGTTTGTAAGTAAGTTTGTGAACAGGGTTCCAGATAGCTCCCCCAGCCATAGTCCATGATAAGTGATGGTGCAATGTTTAGCAGCTGGCCTCGGTGGAGCTCTGACACAGGTCCACATATGTCCTTGGGGAGGGGACTGGGTAGTGGGAGCAGAGCATCTTGTGCACATAACATCCAGGAGAATTTGAGATAATCAGCTTCCAAGGCCAACATGGGGGAGCCAGATTCAAATAACAACAGTTGTTTTGGGTCAGGTTGACACAGTTAGTTTCCGTCTGCCTTACAGTCTCACTGGTTCATCTCAACAGTGACTCCAAACAGCCAAATTTGTGGTCAGTACCGCCGGGCAAAGCTTGCAACTTCTCCAAGATCAATTCTTTCCCGCCAGCAAGATTCAGGAGCCGAAAGTAGTCTACGATTCTCAGCAAGAATTACGTCCATCTTACAGCTCAGCTCACACAGCATTTGAGTCAGAATGTTGGCAGCACGGCCTATCCCCTCACACAGTCCAGGCAGTTTCTCGATGTCCAGAACAGCTTCAGATGTTTTTCAAATTTGTTGATATGCCAGGTAGCCACCAACTCCACAATGCATAAATTCTGTCATCTTAAATCCAATTATTTATGCATCTTCAACATCCTCGACCGACAATATGGACAGACACACAATCTTCTACTGCCCCTAGGAATCCATCGTGTATCTTGCTGCTGTCATAGTCTGTCTGTTTGTGTTTGATCCAGCCCTATGTGTTTCAGTCCTTTTGTGTTCCGGTGTTCTGTGTGTGCTTAATTCAGCTTTCTGTTGAATTTCAGTCTTTTGTGTTTAATCTAGTCTTCATGTTTGTTTAATTCAGCCTTCTGTTTAGTTCAGCTCTGTGTTTCTGCCCCTGTCTCACCTGTGTCTAGTTGTAATTATCACAGGTGGATGTTGTGTGTAATCAGTGTGTCTGTGTATATATTTAGCTCCTCTCAGTCTTGTCATTGTCTCAGGTTTGTCCTTCCAAGGTGTTGTGTTCTGCTCTTTCTCCGTGTTTCCCTGAGTGTTCATAATCCTCTTCCTGCATTTAGGTTCAACACTCCTTCTGTGCCAGCAGAACCTGACATAAACCTGAGACCACTACTGAACCCAGCAAGAGAATGGCTGGACCTCAAACCAGACCCAGGGGTGAGAGGATTACCCTGTTTGAATTTCTTACCCATGAGGCTGACAAGACTGCCCTGCGAGAGAAGGAGAAACGAGAGCGAGTGGAGGTGAAGCCTGTCATCCGGTGTGGGGGGTTCCGGACCGAATCCGTCCAGAGACAAGGTGACCGCAGACCGGAGCTAGAAGTCCTGTCATCTCCTCTTCTGGTTGAGGAGAAGAAACAAAGGTTTCAGCTCTGGGGGAGCCGCCTGGCTATTAAGCCAGCTTCTTCCTCCACCCTGCCAACTTATTGCTTGCCACACCTGCTGTGGTCTGAAGATGATGTTGAGCTGAAGGACAATCTCTGGTGTGCTCCTGTCCTCAGCTCACACCGCTGACGCGACAGGAAAAAGCGGCAAAGTAAGGTCGGAACCACCGACTACCAGCGCCATCTATCTCCACCTTGCCTCGCCGCTGCACCACGTTGCCCATCCCCACCTCGCTTTTCGCCTGACTTCCCCCGCTTACCGGAGGTCCGGTACAGCACTCGTTCAATGGAGGAGATGGAACGTTGGAAGGCAGCCATTGTGGCACAGTACTTGCCTTCATCCCTGGCTCCTGGTCCCCCAGCAGCTGCAGTCTCAGCTCCTGGTTCTTCGGCTCCTAGTTCTACCGCCGAAGATATCGCCCTTACATCCCCAGAGGGTCCTAGCACCGTTAACACCTCTACATCGACGGAGGGTCCCAGCGCCACCGATACCTCTACATCCACAGAGGGTCCCAGTGCCACCGACGCCTAGGCATGTAACGGTACAAGTGGGTGTACCGAACCGTTTCGGTGCAGCACATTCGGTTCAGTCCACCTACGTACCGTTTTGGTTATTTTTTCACTCATTGAACGTTATTAACGGGGGAATATATGCGCCGTGGAACTAAATTTCCTGGGCGCGTTTCAACACGGAGCTATTATCACGCAACACGCAAAGCACACGCAGCATTTAGCCGTTAGCATGTTGTGTACTGTCTCCTGTTTGGGAACGTAATGGCTTTCTTGATGAGCGCACATTCTAAGCTGTGTGGACTTGTTTTCACAAGACTGGATCTGCAGCAACACGTCTCACGTGAACGCGCTTGAAACGACGTCACCCCAACGTGAACGAAGAAAAGCACTCTGCTTGTTACAAACTGCGCTAACAACAACAGCTACATTAAAACTACTTCATCAGGTGATTCAGATCGGTCCAGAGCAATAACCCAAACTGTATGAGTTTTTACATCTCTGAATCTAAGTCTGAATGTTGTTTATGCGTAGGCTTTAAAGTTATTGATCCTCGCTATGAGACATTCATCACTCAAAAAGTTCAGCTCTTTATGAAAAAACTAAAACTGATGTCAACAAGTCCTGGAGCTGATTTAAGCCCTGCCCTGATGATGAGTGAGAGATTCAACCGTTCAAGAGGTATTGTTCTTTTATTATGATTATTATTTATTATTTATTTATTATTATTTAAAATCATAATCTTAATAACTTATTTTTTTTTACCTCTGTGTTTTATTTCCAGTCTTGGACAGAGGTAGCATCTCTCTTCCACTTCAGGGACAGACATCCACCAGAGATCACCTGCTGCAGCTAAGAAGTGTGTGATGACCGAACTGAACTCTGAACTGTTGCATGACCTGTCCCACTTGGAGGAGCAGGTCCAAGAGGTTGTGAGTACAGTAATGAGGACAAATACAGCCACACTGCTGCTACTGGACAAAAACTTGATTAGTTAGATTGTAAACAGTCTGTTGCTGCTTATTGTTCTGGTTCTGACTGTTATTGTATTTATTAAGATTTTTATTATTGTTAATATACAGTAGTTTATTTATTGTAGAGTGCTGTTTATTTAAAATATCATCCAAATGGGTCACTTTTATTTATTACTTCAATACAATACAGTACAAATGTATTTTTGGCATATTTTCAAAATAAACATTTTGTAAGTCTTTATTTTGTCTTTTTTTTGTACCGAAAATAAACCGAGCCGAGCCCTCCTTGTAGTTGAACCGAACCGAAATGTGATTTTAGCGTACCGTTACACCCCTACCGACGCCTATACATCTACGAAGGGTCCCAGCGCTGCAGACGCCTCTAAATCGACGGAGGGTCCCAGCGTTGTCGACGCCTCTACATTGACGGAGGGTCCCAGTGCCGCCGACGCCTCTACATCGACGGAGGGTCCCAGTGCCGTTGACGCCTCGACATCTACAGAGGGTCCCGCGCCGCCGACGTATCGACTTTGCCCGATGACTTCTCGCCTGATGCTTCCTCGCCTGACTTGCTTGACGACGATTCGCCTGACGACGTCTTGCTGCCTACAGACTGCACTTCTTACTCATCGACGCCCGACTCATCGATGCCCGACTCATTGACGCCCGACTCCTCGGCTCCTGGTTCTTCCGATGAAGATTTTGATGAAGACTCTGATCCTGCCGACAAAGACTGACTCCATCGACAGAGTCTCTTCGCCATCTGCTGCTCCCGAGGTCTCGTCTTCGATGACTGCAGCTCCAGAGGCCTGGTCTTCGATGACTGCAGCTCCTGAGGCCTCGTCTTCGATGACTGCAGTTCCTGGGGCCTTTTCTTCGATGACTGCAGCTCCTGAGGCCTCGTCTTCGATGATTCCAACTCCTGAGGCCTCGTCTTCAATGTCTGCAGCTCCCGAGGCCTCGTCTTCAATGACTGCAGCTCCTGAGGCCTCGTCTTCGATGACTGCAGCCCCTGAGGCCTCGTCTTTGACGTCTGCCTCTGTGTCGTCTGCTGCAGTGGCTCATCGTGTCACCGTCTGCAGCCTCCCGTGTCACCTTGGTGCCAGCCGCAGCTCCCCGTGTCCCCCCGTGTTGCCTGTTGTGGTTCCTTGTGATGGAGGGCCTCCCGGTCGCCCGCCTGAACTGGTTCCTGGTGATGGACGGCCTCCCAGTCACCCGCCTGTCCTGGCTCCTGGTGATGGATGGCCTTCCGGCAACCCACTGACCTTCTGATGTTTTTTGTGTTTTAGCTCCCTCGTTTTTTTCTTCTTGTGTTTAGTTCCCAGGTCTTGTCCTGTTGGTTTTTGTTTAGATTGTCTTGCCCTCCGTCCTTGTGTTTTCCCCTGTCCTCCCACCCCGTTCTGTGTTTCTTGTGTGTTTTGGGTCTTAAGGGACGTTGGGTGCCATCCCATGAGGGGAGGTTATGTCATAGTCTGTCTGTTTGGGTTTAATCCAGCCCTCTGTCTCCTAGTTGTCTGGTGTTTGTGTTCTGTCTGTTTGTGTTTAATACAGCCCTATGTGTTTCAGTCCTTTTGTGTTTCTGTGTTCTGTGTGTTTGTGCTTAATTCAGCTTTCTGTTGTATTCCAGTCTTTTGTGTTTAATCTAGTCTTCATGTTTGTTTAATTCAGCCTTCTGTTTAGTTCAGCTCTGTGTTTCTGCCCCTGTCTCACCCGTGTCTAGTTGTAATCATCACAGGTGGATGTCGTGTGTAATCAGTGTGTCTGTGTATATATTTAGCTCCTCTCAGTCTTGTCATTGTCTCAGGTTTGTCCTTACAAGGTGTTCTGCTCTTCCTCCATGTTTCCCTGAGTGTTCATCATCCTCTTCCTGCATTTGGGTTCAACCCTCCTTCTGTGCCAGCAGAACCTGACAGCTGCAGGTGTCCCGTCAAGACAGGAAGACTCTCCTTTGCCCTGTCTTTTTTTAATTTGTATAAGATTTACCCTGATGCATGCTCAATAATCCAGGTAGAAAAATCCAAAAAAGCTAAGTCTGGTCCTCTGGACATTCAAAAAACAAAACAAAACAAAACAAAGCAAAAAAAAACTGTAGAAACGTTTCGTCTTTCGTCCGAAAGACTTCCTCAGTCTTCAAATCTTCCTCAAATCTCATACAGTCTGTATAAGATTTAGTTTAGAAGTCAGATATTTTTGATTATGGATTCATGAAAAATAAAACAAAACACATTTTAAACATAGCTGTGTTGATGCCACAAATAAAACATTTATTACTATGCACAGCCGAGACAGTAAGGTGATCATGCAAATGCCTCTGCCTGTGTATGCGTGATTGTTTGCTCGCATGTTAGCAAAATATCTCAGCGGATTTAATGAAACACAAAATGTAGTTATTGGATGTGCGTCTACAGCTGAACACATTTTGTTCAGTTCAATTCAAGATGGTTGCCACTGCTCTTAGCAAACAGAAAAAGTGCTTTTACTCTATCAATTTAGCACTCACTGGTAGTAGCTGATTGTCATAAATAACACATAATCTGAGTGCTGACAGACTAGATGAAATCTTAGTTAGAACTTTGACATGTGTTATGGTGGGCAATATGCATTGCTTAATGGCATTTAGATGTTGTGTTGCTTTTTGTTAACACAGTTTATAAGCTGTTTCAATAACAAATAGTCTTCACCAGCATATAACAAATAGTCATTGTTCATTATAAATAAATTATAACTATCCATCTTTTTTTTTTTAAGTATTGAGTTACTCTGTGTCCAAGCAGAAAACTGAATTTATTCTATTCAGATTTGTTTATACGGCAATACTGATTTTATCTGCAAAAAAATTAAATAAATATGTTTGCACTGGAGTGTTTCCAGAAATGTGAAATATTTTTTATTTGTTTTAATTTTAACAAGACAAAACATAAAGATGCAAAGGGGCATAACAATTGAGAATTTTCCAGAGCTGTGGGAGAACAGATTGTCTTTCTGCAGGTTAAAAATAGCTCTAATGCAGCTTGTAATTTTAATTTTCTGTGGAAACATTATGAATCCTCTTTCTGATGTGAGGAGCCCGTGAAAGCAATAATAATAAGATTTTCTCTCCTCTTACAGTGTCTGTGCAGTTTTATTTCATGTTGATATCCTGTTTTTTTTTTTTTTAACTCAGCCTCCAGAGTCCTGCCCGTTTTTGTTTTGTCTCAAGTTGTTCTGTTGAACTGTGGCGATGGAAACCTACTGGTGCAGCCACTCGGGTCCGTCCCTGCTGACTGCACGCCTCGTTACAGCTGAAGAGGGTTCAGTGCTCCGTCACTCCACATCCACTCAGCCCTTTATTTCAGGATGACGAATGCAGCATCAAACACATGCAATGTGTCAGTGAGACAGAGAAACAGTAGCAGTGGGTCAGTGTGTGAGAGAAGCACAGATTTTGTGATGGGATTTTTAAAGAAAGCCCACAGAAGCATCTTTACCAGTTCTGATACTGTCTTTTTAAGTATTTTGTCAATACTTTTTTTATCACTCTTCCTCTTGCATGAACTTATCAGTTGTTTGAAGCAACTTAGAGAGGTCAAGGTCGAGAGCTTCACATCTTTTTGCAAGATATTCCAGGAAACAGGAGCCGAGTAGAAGGCCACTTCGCTTAGTTCAGTCCTCATTGAGGGAACACTGCAGGTAATAATGTCCTGAGAGCACACGCTGTAGCTGCACTCACGCAGAGACATGTAGGTGGAGATGTATGAAGGCACCAGACCAAGAAGTGATTTAAAGATGAAAATGTACCAGTGGAAGAGTCTGCATAATGTTTTTTTGGTGCAAGAAATTGAAGTGGATAAGAGTGACACTGTGGATAAGAATAGAGTTATTCGATTATTTATTTATTCATTTATTTATTAGTTTATTTATTTTTTATTACCTGAGTCAGCACAGATTGACAGTTTGTGGTGAGTGGAGGAAATAATTGTATTCACATCCAGATGCAATGGCAGATCCAAAACGGCAGGATGGCACAAACAATGGTGACCTTGGCCACCACATACATACATTTTAACCCCCTCACCCTCACACACACACACACACACACGCACGCACGCACGCACGCACACACACACAGTATATCCATCCATCCATTCTCTTCCTCTTATCCGGGGTCAGGTCGCGGGGGTAGTAGCCTAAATAGGGAGGCTCAGACTTCCCTCTCAACAGCCACTTGGGCCAGCTCCTCTGGGGGAATCCCAAGGCGTTCCCAGGCCAGCTGAGAAACCTAGTTCCTCCAGCATGTCCTGGGTCTTTCTCTGGGTCTCATCCCGGTGGGACATGCCCGGACGCCCGAATGGCCGAGCTTCTCACCCCATCTCTAAGGGAGAGCCCAGACATGCTGTGGAGAAAACTCATTTCGGCCGCCTGTATCCGAGATCGCCTTCTTTCACTCACAACCCAAAGCTCATGACCTTAGATGAGGGTATGAGCATAGATCGACCAGTAAATTGAGAGCTTCACCGTTTGACTCAGCTCTCTCTTCACCACGACAGACCGGTAAAGTGCCCGCTTCACTGTAGACACTGCACCTATCCGCCTATCGATCTCACACTCCATTTTTCCCTCATGCCTGAATAAAACCCCAAGATACTTAAGCTCCTCCACTTGGGGCAGGACCTCCTCCCCGACCTGAAGAGGGCACTCTACCCTTTTCCAGCTCAAGACCATGGCCTCAGATTTGGAGGCATGAGGATAACCTCATGCCAGCCATATCACACTCGGCAGCAAACTGCTCCAGTGGAAGCTGTAGATAATAACCTGATGAAGCCAATAGAATTCCATCATCTGCAAAAAACAGAGAATCGATCTTCAGGCCACCAAAACGGATCCCATCAACACCTTTGCTGCACCTAAAAATTCTGTCCATAAATGTTATGAACAGAATTGGAGACAAAGGGCAACCTTGGCAGAGTCCAACTCTCACCGGGAACAAGCCCGACTTACTGCTGGCCATGCTGACCAAGCTCTGATACCCGTCGTACTAGGACCTAACAGCCTGTATCAAAGTGCCTGTACCCCATACTCCCGGAGTACCCCCCACAGGGCTCCCCAAGGGACTCGGTCAAACACATTCTCCAAGTCCACAAAGCACATGTAAACTGGTTGGGAAAACTCCCGCACCCTCCAGGACCCTGCTGAGGGTGTACAGCTGGTCCAGTGTTCCACGACCAGGACAAAAACTGCACTGCTCCTCCTGAATCCAAGGTTCAACTATCCTATGGACCCTCCTCTCCAGAACCCCAGGATAGACCTTACCAGGGAGGCTTAAGAGTGTGATCCCCCTATAGTTGGAACACACTTTACAACCCCCCCTCCTTTTGAATAGGGGGGCCACCACCCCAGTCTGCCAATCCAAGGGAACTGCCCCCGATGTCCACGTAATATTGCAGAGTCGTGTAAGCCAACACAACCCCACAACATCCAGAGCCTTAAGGAACTCTGGGCGATTCTCATCCACCCCTGGGACCCTGCCACCGAGGAGCTTTTTAACCACCTTGGTAACCTTGAAACCAGAGATTGGAGAGCCCGACCCAAAGTCCCCAGGTTCTGCTTCCTCAGCGGAAGACATGTCATTGGGATTGAAGAGGTCAGTCATTCCTAGCAGTGATGCAACATGGTTGTCAAGCCCTGAAGACTTGGATCAGATCTGAAGATTGAAGGGAGAAGACTTTGACTGCAGACGAGCTGACAAATCAACAAAAGATGGAATCTTAAAGCAATGAAGAATTGCTTAGCAGCACATGATCACCCTTCAAGAGGACTGACCCTAGATAACTCTGAACAAGTCTCTGATTGGAATTAATTACATCTTATGACTGTTTTCCACAAAGGCTTTAGGAATTATCCTACTTTTTCCTGGAAAACCAATCCAATCATGGGATATGTGGTAGGAATCAGCCTTTTTTAAACAATTTTTCCTGATTTTACAACTACAGGTTGCATTTTGTGGTTTTTCTTAGGGACAGCACAGTTGGAGTATAGGCCATTTACAAGAGATTATTATAACAGATTGGTGCATCCACACCTAGAGGAATTTGGATTTTCACCCATTTTTTAAAGTTTATTTCATTCATTATACTGCATTTTTTAATCTTTATTAATTTTCAGTTAAAATTGAGTAAATATTAAAACAAAACAAAAAATACAATTTACAAAGAAAATGAAAGGCAGCAGAGAGAAGATAAAATCTTATAATATCTGCTCCTTAAAAAAAAGAAAATACTTATGAAATAAAATACATGAATTACATTCAAACTTAAATAGGCATTATATAACATAACAATCTGTGCCAAGAACAACCGATTTCAAAAGAATATACTTAACAATTTCATGTTTTTTCAATAGACAACTTTTTACCATTTTCTTAAACAAAAACATTGAGGAAGCTTTTTTACAATTTTTATCCAAAACATTCCACAGTTTTATTCTTTGAGTGCATCGTTCCTTTGAGTTTGTTCTAATTTTTGGTTTTACAAACATTGCTAATCCTTTTAATTTGTAGTTACTGACTCTCTTAATAAAATAAGATTGAATATTTTGAGGTAAGGAATTTGTATGAGCTCTGTACATAACCTGAAGAATTCCATAGTCAACATGTTCATAAAACTTTAATAAATTTAGCTGTTGAAATAGTATGTTAGAAGGGTGAGTGTAATGCTTTCCTGTGATGATTCTTATTGCTCTTTTCTGTAAAATAAAAATAGAATTTGTAGATGTTTTACATGCCTTTCCCCAAACTTCAACACAATAAGTCAAATATGGAAGAACTATTGCATACAAAATAAGTAGTGCTTTATCATTAAATAATTGTTTTATCTTGTATAATACAGCAATAGATCTGGCTATCTTTGTTCTCAAATAATTAAGATGAGATTTCCAGGTCAGGTTCTCATCAATAACTACACCCAAAATTTTCACTTCTTTCACTTTACTAATTACCGTATTTTCCAGAACATAGGTTGCAGCTTTTTGTCTGTTTTGCATGTCCTGCGACCTATATTTAGGTGTGACCTATTTATGGCTTTTTATCACTTTCGGTCGCTAGGGACGCATTGTAGTACCAGTTTTGGCCGCTAGGGGCGCATGGTAGTGCTCAGATTTGACCGTTTTTCATTTTGGCAAAAAAATGGTGCAGTACCACTTTTGTCCACTAGGGGATACTTCCAGAGAGTCCACCGACCGTTTCCAGCTCATGTGTCCGAAAAAAGCCTCCCCTGCTCGTACTGACTCTGTCGTTGCCCGGCCTCTTGCTCTGGAGGTATCTACTTTTTGCTGTTTGTTTGCTGTGTTTGTTAGCAAGATAAGCCAAGAACCACAGGACAGATTTTTCTGAAACTTACAGAATGTAATCACTGTATGGACATTTACAAGTGACTAGCTTTATGAGATGTTTGAGATAAAAAAAAAAATCGAACTTTTAGCATGTTGTTAGCAGTTAGCTACCGTAAACAGATACCTACTATTTAGATAAAAAGCTAATAAACCACTCGGCTGATATTTTTTCTGCTTACAGAGTGTAAATATATGGGGTTTAATTTACAAACTGTTGCCTTGTATAAGACATTTGAGATAAAATTAGATTTTTTTATTCATGTTTTTAGAGACGGGATCGTCTCGTATTAGCTTTCATTTTATTTCCGTTTATATTGTTATAAAAAGCTAATAAACCACTCGGCAGATATTTTTTCTGCTTACAGAGTGTAATTATATGGGTTTTAATTTACAAACTGTTGCCCTGCATAAGACATTTGAGATGAAATTCGTTTTTTTAAGACACAACCGTGTCGTGTTAGCTTCGATTTATTTCTGTTTATATTGTTATAAAAAACTAATAAAACACTCGGCAGATATTTTTTCTGCGTACAGAGTGTAATTATATGGGTTTAGTTTATAAACTGTTGCCCTGTATAAGACATCTGAGATAAAATTAGATTTTTTTATTCGTGTTTTTAGAGACGGAATTGTTTCGTGTTAGCTTTTGTTTTATTTCCGTTTATATTGTTATAAAAAGCTAATAAACCACTCGACGCACATTTTTTTCTGCTTACAGAGTGTAATTATATGGGGTTTGATTTACAAACTGTTGCCCTGTATAAGACATTTGAGATAAAATTTGATTTATTTTTTTTTTTATTTGGATATTTTTTCTGCTTACAGAGTGTAATTATATGGGTTTTAATTTACAAACTGTTGCCCTGTATAAGACATTTGAGATAAAATTTGTTTTTTTAGAGATGCAACCGTGTCGTGTTAGCTTCGATTTATTTCTGTTTATATTGTTATAAAAAACTAATAAAACACTCGGCAGATATTTTTTCTGCTTACAGAGTGTAATGATATGGGTTTAGTTTATAAACTGTTGCCCTGTATAAGACATTTGAGATGTAATTAGTTTTTTTATTCATTTTTTTAGAGACACAACCGTGTCGTGTTAGCTTAGATTTATTTCCGTGTATATTGTTATAAAAAGCTCATAAACCACTCGGCTGATATTTTTTAGGCTTACAGAGTGTAATTATATGGGTTTAATTTACAAACTGTTGCCTTGTATAAGACATTTGAGATAAAATTAGTTTTTTATTCGTTTTTTAGAGACGCAACCGTGTCGTATTAGCTTCTGTTTTATTTCCGTGTATATTTTACCAAATGGCTAATAAACGACTCGGATAATAAACTACTAACCCTTGTGCTATAATGTCAGCTCTAATTTTTAGCAGACATATAATTGTTTTTACCGTGTTAATATTCTTAAAAGCCTTGCTGTGCGCTCCTGTTGCAGACATTTGCAGCAGAGCTAAACACTCGGTCCATGTTTCCGGGTTGTCTCAGTGGTGACGCGTCATGTCAGTGGTGGATGACGCGTTGCGACCTATATTCCGGTGCGAACCGTATATGGATTTTTCCAATTCTTTGGCAATACAGGTGGTCCCCGACTTACGAGCGAGTTCTGTTCCTCCGAGTATCTCGTAAGGCGAAATCTCGTACGTCGGACCACGAAACACGTGTTCTCGTAAGTCCGGATTTTCGGTCGTAAATTGGAAAATTCATGCTAGCGCTACTACGAACACTCGTTTTTCATCACAAATGTTCATACTACTTCATAAACATGCTCAGAAACTTGTTTCCAAACAGTTAGCTAACATACTTTCATCTAAAAACACATAAAATGCTGTATTTTTTGTATGTTCTTTACAAATTTACTGCTCGTTCGCCAGCTCGTAAGTCCGGAACCTTGTATGTAAGAACGCTCGTAAACCGGGGACCACCTGTAATTGGACAAAACGACCTATATTCCGGTGCAACCTATATTCCGGAAAATATGGTATATTACCATTAATTTTAAATGTAGCATCAACTGTGGTTTTTCTATTACTAAATACCATATAATTTGTTTTTTCAAATTTAGCGATAATTTGTTAAGCCAAACCAAGTCTGTATTTTTACAAACTCTGTTTCCATCATGTTCAGCATATGATCTAAATTTGTTCCCAAACCAAAAAAAGTGGTATCATCTGCAAACAGAACACACCTAAACAGCCCCGACATATTCACCAAATAATTTATGTACAAAAGAAACACCTTTGGACCAAGCACCGAACCTTGTGGGACATCACATGTAATATTAGCAAGTTTGGATCTTACTTCATTTATTTGAACAAATTGCTTCCTATTTGTCAGATAACTAAATTTCTCCAAAAGAATGCAGTGATCAATAGTATCAAAGGCTTTTCTGAGGTCAACAAAGATACTGACACAATATAGTTTTTCACCTATAGCTGTAGTTATTTGTTTAATAAAGTCCATGAGAGCCATTGATGTTGAATGGCTTTTTCTGAAACTTTCCTGGAGGATCACAAAACAAGTTTCTTAGAGGATCATTGAACAAGTTTCCTGGAGGATCACAAAACAAGTTTCCTGGAGGATCATAAAACAAGTTTCCTGATAGAAGTAGAACACTTATTGTGGAGTAAACCAACATTTTTGGAGATTATACAAATTATTCATTGGATTACAACTCAATTCAATTGAGCTGAAAACACCTTAAAGCCCAACGTGTGGAAGACACCTTTGGTGAGTTGTAGAAACATTTAACTCTCTGAAATGCCAATCATGTAACCTGATTGAATCTTTTCTGTAGTAGGAAGTGCTTATGCTGTTATCCCTTGTAATTATCATTAAAATAATACAAAACATACAAATATGGATTTTTCCTTGACTTAGCTTGAAATTAAATGATGGAAAACTTGGTTCAAAGATAACAACAATATGAATGGAGGCTTTGAATGGTTTTATTAGCTTTTTAGAGTAAACAACCCCCTGGGACCTTATTTTCCTAGGTCCTAAAGCTAACCAGACCAGAAACAATTGCAAACTACAGAGGTAAGCTGTCGTTAAAATACGTTTCTCCGTCAGATACGATCTGACTCCATTCTGCTAAGTCAGGCTATCTGCGGAGTGAAAACAGAGGGTGTGGCGTAGATGGAGATAGTAAACAGTCTGGGTGAATTACCTCGTCTCAGCCTTAATCCTAACCTTCCGGACACATTGGGTAATACTCGAGTGCAGGGACTCGTTAAGGAACCTTTAATGGAGTAGGCTGGAGTGAGGACTTGTTGCAAGGTCCTACGGCTAACCTTACTCACGTAGAATGACACTGTGTTACATGTGTTTGGTTCTACTGCTGGTTTCTGTTCCTTGTTCCAGCCTCTGTCACATGTTTCTTAACGATCATTCACCAAGTGTTTGTGAATTTTTTTTGATAGTGTCTTTTTATTCTGGGTACTCCAGTCAGGAAATCAGTTCAGCATTGCGTACTGAATGTGCCAGTTTTGGCTTTGCACATACTTTTCAAAGGATTCCATCTTTTATGTCAGTAACATTATCCAGTCACACACATATAACAAAAGGTCCATCAAGAAATGGAGTTGATGCCAAAGAGCTGGATTTTGGTCTCATCTGATCATAGCACGTTTATTTTTTATTTTTTACCCTAATTCTTCTCTTAGTGAAATTGTGGGAAAATTACAAATTTTATTAAAGAAAACAAAAAGGGCTGGTGATGTAGCACAAATACAGCCCGCACCGCATAAAACCCCAAAACAAAAACCCAACAAAACTAGGGAACATTTGCAAACCATGAAACAAGAAAAATGTAACTGGTTACACAGTGCGCAAACAGTGTAGCCAAACAGTAAAATCTAATAATGACTGAACATGTGCTGAAAATGTAAGTGGGAGGGATGAGAGTGAATACAGCTGGGTTGATCAGAAAGGGAAGAACAGGTGAGTCGTTGGGGGCTGAAAGCAGGGCTGACTGAGGGAAAACCATGACAAGTGACACAGGGAGGAATCCAACAGAACATTAATGTTGTTTGGAAAATGTACCAGTGGGAGAGTCTGCGTGAAGTTAATGTTGAACAGTTAACCAGTTAATACAGGGTGCAGTGGTGGGTACAGGGACTTCAAAGTAAAATGACAAGGACAACACTTTAATTAAAGCACTAAACTTTTTTTTCTAATCTACAAACAGATACCCACACAACAAGGATCACGGGCCTTATTCAGGTGGATAACATTTTTTCATTCAACCTCTATTCATCTTAATCCCATGGAGCCCCGGGGACTCGTTTACAAGAGAGACCTGATTTTTTTTAACAAAGAGTGATTACAACAGTGGACAACAACAACAACAATAGACAATCATAAAAGAGGCGTACATTTCTTTTTTTACAAGTTAAAATAAAATAGCAAACAAAAGGACTGTCAAAGGGAAAAGTAGTGAAAAAACAGCTAGATTATAAGGCGGTGTAGAAAACTAAAAACAGGAATATGTCTGCATTAGATTTTCCCATGAACTTAACAGATCTTTGAAGCCACTTAGAGAGGTCAAGGATGAGAGCCGCAGATCTTCCAGGAAACAGGAGTAGAGTAGGAGAAGTCCATTTTGCCTAGTTCAGTCTGCACCAGTGATGTCAGTAACGCCTTACAAAGTAACGCGTTACTCTAGTTCAGGGGTGCTCACACTTTTTCAGCATGTGAGCTACTTATTAAAAAACCAAGTCAAAAAGATCTACCCAATACAAAAATGCAAAACATATCCACCTTATTCCTAGCCCCCATGATGCCTTGCGCGAATTATGTGTACGTCTTCCGCCGGAAGTGAGAGCAGCAGTTAAAGCCCAGTCTACTGGCTGTATTTTTCATGTTTGTTTTTTTGTTTTGTTTATTTCTAATTAATTGCAACGGTTACTTCGTGTTGGGTCAGTGGGTGTTCCTGTCGGGTAGACATTTGTTCAAAGCGCAGTTTTCACTTAATCCTAAAAATAAGTAAACGTGAAGGATTTATCTCCATTGGAGGAGCTGACAGCTGCCCCTCCTCTGTCTGATCTGCTCTTGAAGACGTCGTGTTCAGATCACGTTTTCTCCGGTAAACAAAATGTTCTACATAAATCATTTTGTGAAACAATTTCAGAACAATGTGAGAGTATAATTTTCTCTGTGTTGGAGCTGTTGTTGTTTTTTTCTTCATGATTTAGCAGTAGCACGTCTACTAGCTGTGGTTAGCTTAGCATGTAGCGTTAGCATCTGTTAAAGTATTTACTAAACAAATCTGTGGATAAATAATATAACTACATACATTTGCAGTACATACATATACTGTGTGTATGTGTATACTGTATGCACACTGTATATACAGTATATACATACTGCACATACATACAGTACTGTATTGTTTGTACTGTTTTGATTGTAGGTCCCTGTTACTCTCATGTGAATAAAGCAGTGGGATGCTGTCTGTACAGAAAATATTCCATAACACAAGTTCATCTTTTGGTTATTACTACATTTGTTCTATTGAAATATTTATATTTTCAGGAAGGCCTACACACAAGTCAAACACAGACTGGTCACCCACGCTGAAGTTGACAGACACACTTACTCTGATCTTACTCTAATCTTTGTGAATGAGTAAAAATTTTAGGAGCAACTGTATTTATTTTTTCTACTTTGAGTAGCAAACTTGGTCTTATTTTAGACTTTGTGATGCAAACATGACAGTTTATTCTTTTTTTTTTAAGGTACAGACGAGTGAAGGGCCAAGTTCCATCGTCTTGGATTCCGGAGGGGTTGGCTGCTTGCTCCAGTCGTCCAGTGGTCGTCCAGTGGTCGTCCAGTGGTCGTCCAGTGGTCGTCCAGTGGTCGTCCAGTGGTCGTCCAGTGGTCGTCCAGTGGTCGTCCAGTGGTCCCACATGATTAGGAATCTGTTCCAGTTTGTTTAAAATCAGAAACTGCCCATCATTTCTTGTTGAAGAGTGTATTTGACCTGGTATTTATTCTGGTATTTATTCTGCAGCCAATCATTTTCATTAAAAGACATCAAATCACCCACAGTTCTCATATTGTATTCAGTTTCAACTGTTTTTAGTTTATAATTATAGCTTTTATTCTGAACTTTATCAATCTCCTCCCGGAGGAGGAACCATACAGCAACATGCATGTTTCTAAGTTTTGTACTTGTCAATAAAAAACTAAACTGTTAAGTTGCCAAAAAAACAATCACATCTAGTTTTTTTATTTGCAGTAGAACTTCTCATTAGACATTAAACAACGTATCTTATTGAAATAAAGAAGGTGAAACACAGCAACACCAAATGTACTTCAAACGCAGATTTATTTATAGAAATTATATTTTCACTCATTTGTTGCTGTGGTACATAACTGCACACAAACTTCTGGACCAACTGGAGTGTCATCCATCCCTGGACCAACTGGAGCGTCATCCATCCCTGGACCAACTGGAGCGTCATCCATCCCTGGACCAACTGGAGCGTCATCCATCCCTGGAACTCACCTTATGCAGAAATATAACAGAAAGGAGGAAAGTAAAAGTACAGTATACAAACATTAGGGTTCATTTATGAACACACACACACACACACCTAGATTATATATATATAACTAAACATACACACATAGATTATATATATAAATAAACCACACACACACACACCTAGATTATATATACAGGTAACCCCCGACCTACGACCCCATCGACCTGCGAACCACGGGACTTACGAACATATCATATTTAATAAAAATATGAATTAAAAAAAAAAATATATATATATATTTTTTTTTTTTTTTTTTTTTTGTGTTTAAATGTTCTTAATTTCATGTGTACATCACTTTGTTGCAGCTCTGGTTGTTTTAAAGGCTTTATAAATAATAATTATGATAAAAAAGATCATTTCTGATCATTTTTGAGCAATTTTTGAGCAATTTTGGGAAACAGGAAGTAGGTCTTCAGTTTACACGGTCACAAATTAATGTAGAACACCGGACGCTATTTAAGGTTCAGTCACTGGGGTCTCCGGTCACAAATTAATGTAGAACACCGGACCGGACGCCATCTTAGGTTAGCTGCCGAGAGCTGGACGAAGACTGGTGACCAGGATGGCTTCATATGGATTAATTACTAGCTGGAAACGTCTCTGTGAACTTTGTGGATGTCTCAGGCAGCGGATTTATCGCCGATCGTGCCAGGCCGCCGTGCGAACACCTCCGGCCGGCCTGGCTACACCTCCGGCCTGGCTAGCTCCAGAGCTAACACTGGAGCTAACACGGGAGCCGGCCTTTTGAACACTGGTGACCAGGATCGCATCATGTGGATTAATTACTAGCTGGAATAGCTCTGTGGACGTCTCAGGCTGGAGCAGCGGCTGGAGCAGGAGCTGCAGATTGATCGCGCCGCCGCTCCAACACTAGCTCATGGCTTGGCTAGCAGAAGCTAGCCAGCTAGCTAACACAGGCCTGGAGCAGCTGCGGTGGCCCGCGCTGCTCGGCCCGAAAACAATCAACGCATGGCAACCTAAGATGTCGGCTTTGACCATCTCAAAGTAAGAAAATATATTTTTATTTATTCTGTAAATGTGAATAGCAATGTTTAACATTACAGTACACTACTTTACATGCTTAAATGTGTGCGCGCGCTCCGTTAGCATGATAAATAAAGGTTGAATGAATGAATGAATGAATAATTTTTTTTTTTAAATATAATTTTCACCCCCTACCTACGAACGGATCGAGCTGCGAACCGTTCTTAGGTCCCGATCTCGTTCGTAACACGGGGGTTCCCTGTATATATATATATATATATATATATATATATTATATATATAAATAAACACACACAAACACACCTAGATTATATATAAAAGAAACCCACGCACACACACACACCTACAATATATATAAATAAACACAACACACACCTATATTATATATATATATATATATATATATACATATATATATATATATATATATATATATATATATATATATATATATATATATATATATATATATATATATATATACAGGTAGCCCTCGAGGTACGTCAGGGATTGGGACCTACGTGTGTGACTTAGGTCGATTTTGTCGTACCTCGCGGACCAAAAACACATGCCTGTCGTAGGTCCGCGTTTCTGACATAGGTCGCGGCTATACCGCTAACGGAGCGCCGCACACATATTTAATGGCATGAGACTGAACAAGCAGACATACTAAGGCCATAAACACGCACAGAACTGCACAGTAAATGAATACTGTACTGTACAATAAATAAAAAATATAATGTCTTACTTTGAGCCGGTGTCCCCCGACTGCCAGGCGGACATTTGCGGCGAGCTCCCGGCCGCAGATGGCCCCTCCGCGGCATGTCGGCTCGGTGTCTTCGCCTGTGTTAGCTGCTCTGTTAGCTGCTGTCGTTAGCATGTCGGGCGGCGTTGTGGCCGCCGATCGCGGGGCGATCCGCGGCTGCTCCTCCGGACCTGAGACGTCCACAGAGTTGACCGAGTGTTTCCAGCTAATTTATCCGTATGAGGCAACCCTGATCGGGCACACGGAGCCAGCTGACAGTAGCCTCTGGAGCTCCATTGACCGCAGTACAGTTGTAAAATGGCGACCGGAAGTGGCGACCGGAAACGACCGGAAGTTGCGTAAATACGATAAATTTCTAATCAAAACGTAAAATTAATAATTATACTTTATTTATAAAGCCATTTAAAACAACCACAGCTGCAACAAAGTGCTATACACATGAAATTAATAACTTTTAAACACACACAAAAAAAAAATAATAATTTTTTTTTTTTATCATATTTTTATTAAATATGATAAAATCGTAAGTCTGAGTTGCCGTAGGTCGCAGGTGTCGTACCTCGAGGGTTTCCTGTATATATATATATATATATATATATATATATATATATATATATATATATATATATATAAATATACACACACAGCATACATATATAGGTGCGTGTGTTTATTTGCCAGTTATGCACGAAAATATTAGTATCATTTAATCACTGAATACATAAAATCATAACACTAAAAGCTGTCTCTTAAATAATACCTGATCCTCTGGAGGATACGGTGTCTTTTTTCAGATGGTTTCTCATAGCCCAGTCACAAAGAAGGATGCAGGTTTTTGTTTTTGGAGCATGTTCAACACACACTAGTTGCAGCTACAAATTCAGCTTTGTCTGATTATTCGTACAGCCACGAACAGCGCAACAGGTACCCGAGCTCCACAAGGACATCTTCGTGACATATTAGCTCGAAATAACAGAAAACAGAACTTTAACAGAACTTCAACGACGCGCGCAGATTAGCAGGTAAACAACGAGGAGCCAATGCAGAAATTCTACTTCCGGGGTCAAACGGAAGTAGGACACATAATCGCTTCTACAATGACACCCTCAGGAATAAGGTGGATAATTATCTTCAAATGTATTACGGATTATTTTTATGTACAATGTATGCTGATGTACCTTGCATAACTGAATAAGCAAATATTGCATAGCACATAATAAATCAGGGGTCACCAACGTGGTGCCCGTGGGCACCTGGTCGCCCGCAGGGACCAAATGGGTAGGTGGTGACAGCAATATAGATTTTTTTAAATTTATTTTAAAAAAGATGGTAGAAACTGATCCCCACCACCTTCTTTATAAGAATCTGGTCTTTTACTTTAATAAATGTTAAAACAAAGCATTAGATATTTTTTACTTCATAATGTCATCTCTACAAAGCCCACTCCAGCAAATCTAAAGTGGTCCATCGGCCACCAGTTGATAACTACAGTTGTAGCAGGTTGTTATGGCTCCGGACACATTTAATTTAGTGAACGAAGGCATAAAAATGGCTCTTTTGGTATGGAGAGATTTAATGTACACAGCAGTGCTTATGCACAGACTGTCCCTGAATGCACCGCGAAAGAGTGTGACACACACGCGTGCGTTGCGGGACAGGGAAAAGTGCAGAGAACGGAGGTTATGCTGTATGAACAGTGTCTCGTATGATTTGAATAATAAAGCAACGTCAGCTCCCAACCAGTACATTTCTTAAGCAGAGAAACATCACAGCGTCACTCACCCGGAACAAAGCTTCGGTGGAGGCGTTTCGCTTTGAAGTTGCTGCTGTCCGAACAGGGATTTTAGTTCCTCCACCTTTCTCTTTCTCAGCTGGCTTTTCGGTGGGAAGTTGATGTCGTATTTTCCATGTACAGTCCAAAATCTGATTGTTTTCGCTTGTGTTTTGCTGCGTTTCGCCTTCGCGCCATGGTTTTTAGAAGCTGCATGAGCAATGACCTAAAGCTCTCATCTGATTGGTTGCCTTGTATGGCAATCAAGTAACGGGATGTTTGATTGGCTGACAATTTTTTAATGTCACGCTGCGGAAAAAAAAAATAATAATGTCACGCTGCAGATCGACCAGTAATGCCTCCGCGATCGACCGGTCGATCGCGATCGACATAATGAGCAGGTCTGCTTTAGTTGGACCACTTTTTTCAGTAACTAGTAATCGAACGCGTTGCTCTTTCAAATTACAGTAATCAGATTAAAGTTACTTATCCAAATTACTGTGCGTTACTTTTTTTTGTCATTTTCTGTAGTACTGTAATTTTTATTTTATTTTGTCAATGCGTCTCGGGGAGTGATTAAAAAAAGACTCAAGAAGTGACGTGACATCTGGTCTATGCAACCTGAGTTAAGCACGGCGCTATTATCTTTCAGCACGCGTAGCATTAGCTTCTCATTGCGCTCTCTTGTTTCGGAACGTTATGGCTTTCTTTTTAAAAGATTAGCACAAATCCAAAGCTGTGTGTGGACGTTGTTTCACGGAGACTGGATCTGTAGCAGACAACACGTCTAACTTGAACGGACTTAACAACGTCATCCGAACGTGAATGAAGAAAAGCAGCTTGTTGCAAACATAGCTAACAGCAGCTGCATTAAAACAACTTTCATCAGGTAACTCAGATCAGTCCAGATCAATAACACAAACTGTATGAGTTTTTAAAGCTGTGGATCTATGTCTGAAATGTTGTTGATGTGCAAGCTTTAAAGATACTGAGCGTCGCTACGATGACATCCAACACGTCAACACTTCAGCCAAAAAGTTCAGCACGTTATGAAAAAACTAAAACTGATAGTGTCAACAAGCCCTAGAGCAGATTAAAGCCTTGATGACGATGATGATGATGATGATGATGATGATGATGATGATGATGATGATGATGACCGAGAGATTCAACCACCTCAACCATTCAAGAAAAGGTATTGTTCTTTTAATATTAACCTTTTTAATTTAAAAGTATAATCTTATTAACTCTTTTTTTTACCTCTTTGTGTTTTATTTCCAGTCTGGAACAGAGTTAGCAGCTGTCTTCTTCCTCTTCAGGGGCATCCACCAGATCACCTGTAACTAAGAAGTATGTGATGATGACCCTGATGCATGCTCAATAATCCAGGTAGAAAAATCTAAAAAAGTTAAATCTAGTCCTCTGGACATTTAAAATCAAAACAAAACAAAGCAAAAAAACTGTAGAAACGTTTCATCTTTCATCCAAAAGACTTCCTCAGTCTGAGATGGTGTATTCAACTCAGTCTTATAAATAGCACCCTCTCACAATGGATCAACCAGTTTGCTGATGACTGCCAAAACCAGCTGTTCACATGATCAAGGAGGACCATCAGTCTAACGATGGATCGTTAGCACCCTGATGGTTGTTTGCTATTCACAGAGGGCTGAGTGATACTAGCAATAACAGCATTATGAGAGGGGGACAGTTGAACCTGGAGGCCTCTACCTCTGTTTAATGTCGGACGGTTTCTTTTCACAAAGATGGCCTCCTTTACTCTTCTCTCAAACCATTGTTCCTCTCTATCAAGGATATGAACATCTTCATCCCTGAAAGAGTGGCCGCTGGCCTGGAGATGAGTGTAGACTGCTGAGTCCTGGCCTGATGATGTTAATCTTCTGTGCTGGGTCATCTTTTTGGCGTGGACCAGAAGTATTCAGTGTTTGGCACGCTGTACGCGGGTAAACCCTATAGCGACAGCCTTTAAAGGGTGTTGCTTACACAATATAGAACAGGAGTTCTTGTTGAGATACTAACTTGGCTAGTTCAGCACTCATGAAGTTTAGTGACTTTTTAATTTCCTCCATATCTTCCAAGCTTTTTTCCAGCGACTCTTGCCTTTTTTGTCTAGATTTATTTGGCATTACTCACTGTACTTCTAGCTTGGTGGTGGTAGTTCTTCAGTTTGTTAGCCGAAGGCCGAGGCCTGGTCATGAAGCTCACTAGCCTAATGATGGTAGCTGCGGTCAAGTAGCTACAGCACCCAGATCCGATGTTAGAAGACAGGATCTTGCGGTCTCAGCAGCCTGCAGGATCAATGATGGCAGATCGGTTCCCAACAAACATACAGATCCGACTGCAGCAGATTGGAATTCACGGCTTCAGCAGAGTATAGGTCCAACGGCAGCAGATCGTTTCTTAGCAGTAGCACTCAGAAATGACGGCAACTGAGTGGGTCTGACGGCTTCTGTTGAACAGCGGCTAACCATGTCTCGGTGCTAGCTCACTGATCTGATGATAGCAGCCAGGGTTCTTCAGCCCCAGCAGCTTGCAGATCCAGGGTTGGTAGACCAGGGCCCAGCTAGCGGCAACCCACAAATCCGATGGCAGTAGTTGGTCCGTCCGCGGCGGCACTCCAGGGCTTCTCCAATCGAAGCAGCCAGGGGTCTTCAGCTCCAGCTGTTTGCAGGACTAGGGGTGGTAGTTTAAAAATCACAATCTGCATTTTTTAAAATATGCTTTTAGCGTGAGATAATCCAGTCAGATTTGATCAATCTAATTGTTCTAGTTTTTGATCTAGAGGTGATCCAAGATGGTCCAGAAATATATAATATAATATAAGAAAATAAGTTTAATTCATAAGGCATCAAACTGAACAGAATCACTGGACACTGTTATCAGTCCCTCTGAGGTCACAGTTAATTTAGAAAGTGAAAATGGACTCTTCAAGTTTCTGAGAAGATAATTTGTGTTTGACTGACACCAGATAAACATAGACACAAGGAGTCAATTAAAACATTTTTTTATCATTCTCATCACAAGTGCATAAAATGGAATACAATTATGTTACAAAATAGCAAATATAAAAATAAGAAAATAATACAAGGAGCACAAACGTCATTTTCACAGTCAAAGCACATACATATGTATCAAAGTGTAAAAGAAGACATTCACAGTTTCACCACTTTTGGCTATAATAATTGTCATCATTGCATATCTGTAAAACAGTGATTTAAATGTTCAGACAATCTTATGAAAGCTTAGTAAAGATGGCATCCCTGAACACAAGAGAAGATTAAAGCCCCATGCATGAGAGTGTTGCAACAGACTCTGCAGCAGAAATCTTTATGTAGGTCAGGAAGAGAGCAGAGAGTTTATGACACGAGTGAACTGAAAATGTTCTCGTTTCCTAAATGAATATATTAGTGAAGGAAGGCACAAAGACAAATTTTAAACACCTTTCGTGAATTTAAAAACAATGTTTATGTAAATGTTGCAAGATAGATTTAAAGGCTTATACTTTTGAGTTATGTTTGTTATTCTGTTAAATTCATGTTTTCTAAAACCCTTTAAGCTGGTTACGTTTTTGAAGATATCACATTTTCTTCCTGTTTCTGTCTGTTTTGTACTGCAAGGCATACTTACACTCGCATATTATGTGCAGTTCGGAAATGGTTTTATTCATAAATTAATTATGCCGGATCTCCAGGCTGCAGAGAGAGAAGCTAAAGGGAATCATGTCAGTTTGGTTTCAAGTTATGTGCACCAAATTTCAATTGTTCCTTGAGACGTGTGCTCCACCTCTGAAGAGGTTTTCTATCAAAGGCAAATAATGTGTCATTACACCACATTTATTTTATGGATAAGTGAATCATAAAATTCTAGTAAATGTGCAAGAAATACTAATAACAGTTTAAATTGCAGCATTTATGTAACATGTATTTTTATTCATCCATCATCGTCCGTCCGTCCATCCATCCATCCATCCATCCATCCATCTATCCATCCATCCATTATCTTGATCCACTTCTTCCTTTATGATATTATTTTTTTAAAGTTCATTTAATTGACACACATCCATTGTTGAAAGATATGAAACATCACTGACTGGAAAACCCTGGAAGTGATGGCATGCCACCTGAAATCTTCCACATTGGTTAGCAAAAAGAGCTTGTGTCCTCATTTCATTGTCTTTGCTTCTGATGGGAACAAAGATACATCCCTTATGTTTTCATAAAAAATAAAAAACATACAAAATATGTTAAAATGAATCATATGAATAGAATTCTCAGAACTGGTCAAGATATCTCGGCTGGCTGTTTTATTAACTGCCTTTCTTCATGCAGGCAGCCATTAGTAACCTCAAAATAATAACACCACACACAATAGCCCATCCATAATTTTAGCCCCATGGAGAAAATATATAATGAAAATGTGGAAACTCTACTCACTGCTGACATGCAGCAGGAGTGAAAAGCTGTGTGCACATTTGAAAGAGCCGTATTCCCTGCAGCGTGACTGGCTTGAAGAATAAAAACAAAAAAATCCAAAAGGATCGAGCAGCCTCACCAAAAAAAGACAACAGTTTGGCAACAGCTGAATGAAGAAAACAGTTCTGCAGCATTTTGGGAATAGAAGAAGAGACACAGATTCTCTGTTAAACAGACTAATGCACTGAGTGGTATCAGGTCCTGAAGCTTCTGCTGATCTAAATCTAGGTAACCTCAGCAGACACCAAATGTCACTGAAACAACTGTGGTCAAGGTAACTGTGGTGCAGCTGCTCTGCTGAGTAATGGCATTTTTGCATTGTAAGTTCCAGCCTGGCCCTAGCCAGGCCGACCCAAGTCTTTTCTGACTCTGCACATCCTTGGTTGTTTTTGCATGTGGGCAGGACCATCATAGCAAGAATTCTGGACATGTCATTTTCTGGGATGTCATTTTTTTGAGACATTCAACAAAAGAAAGCATGAGACTTTTGCTATTGTCGATCGTTCTTTTATCATAATCAAATTAAAACAAAGGTGGAGAAAGCTGCACACTGCCAGAAGAAACAGAAAGACACATGGGAGTGTACAATACAGCAGTTTCAAGCCAAAGACAGGAGAGCAAGAAAATGGAAGAAGGTGAGTTAATGCTAGTTAATGGTAGCTTGTTTGTAGTCATTTGAAGTGATGTGTACAACCAGGGCAGTGAACCAACTAATGACCAGCAGTCTGCTGATGTTAAATCTTTGGCACAAGTTGGCCTCCATGTAAACCCCAGTCTCTGGGTTCCATAAATACAGCTGGAAGTGTGCCAGACCACCCAATGTAAAGACGCAGAAGCAGGGGTGGAACCCGAGCTGGGCCTGATCTAACAAACCAAAAGGGACCATAAATATACCCAAGAAGTACCCTAACTCAAAATGTGCCCAACAGTTAGCCTTGAACTAGATCTGTCCATTAATCACCTTAACACCTGCCCAAAAATCTACCAACAATTAGATTGATCCAAAATCTATTCAACAACAGTGCTGGCATGTGTTACTAAAAATGACTCCCCACACAATATGTGACATCAGCAAGTACCCAGATTTCAGGTAAACAGAACTTCAAGTACAATATAGCGTTGTAGGCATGGTCTAAGCCAATACAAACTAAAAACTGCAGAACAATGGGATCTAAGAAACTTTGTTGCTACAGAACTTGCAATAGCGATGGACAATATGCTGACAAGCATTATGCAAGTTATATGGTTCATACCTTTTCCAAAGCTGATTACTCAGGGAAAGTAATGTGATCACTGGATTACCGTATTTTCCGGTGTATAGGTCGCACCTTTTATGTTTATTTTCAAGGCCTGCGACCTATACACCGGTGCAACCTATATATGGCTTGTTATCACTTTCGGCGAAACAAATTTTTAAATCCAGCTCATTTCACAATAACGTTCATTTATTAAGGAAAAGTTCAGCTCAAGCACATATTTGCTATAATTTTTATCAAACAAATAATTGTTTTTAAGTGTTAATCTTCTTAAAAGCCTTGCTGTGCGCTCCTGTGGCAGACATTTGCAGCAGAGCTAAACGTAGGTGCGACCTATACACCGGTGCGACCTATCTAGGGATTTTTCCAATCTATTGGTGATAATTGGACAATGCGACCTATACACCGGTGCGACCTATACACCAGAAAATACGGTAGACTCTGTAGCCGAGTTGGCTTAGACCAGACAAATGTGAACAAGAATAATTACATGTAAGTGGCAGGATGATATTTAGAAAAAGCTGCTATCCCAAAATCACAATCACCATTGTGGCCTTCTATACCTGGAGTAATATAAAAGAAGTCTAAAAGTTGTTTCTATCTAAAACTATTAAAACAATGGAGAAAACTTAAACCTCCTTTCTATTTCCAAGTCAAAAATTGATTGGGATAATAGAACTTAGAACTTATCAATTAAAAAAAAAACATTTTCACTTGAAAAAGGAGTAAAATAATCAAATGCTAACAGCTAACGACTAACACTGGCAGCTTGTAAAACCATTCATCATCCTGCCACCAAAAACCTGTTTATTACGTGGCAAATAAATGGCATGCATCCTACACAAACTCTTCTGTCAGCTGTGCTTTTTTCCTCGAGGCAAAAGAGCACGAATCAGCACGGAAACACTGGGAACGCCATATGCACAGTTTTATTAATTCAGTTCAGTTACCAAAAATTGCCATGTAGCCAGTGGTTGTGCTGTGTCCTTCAATGGATCCCAAGTCGATTTAAACCCTGGGGACGTAGTTGTCATTTAAGTTGACATGGAGAAAATCATTGAAGTTGGGTAGTATGCATGAGGTCTACTGCATTGTTTGCCTGACATCCGGGACTTTGGGGATTAATGATTCCCTGATCAACACTATTAGCCTGAAACAACGTGTCCAACGGCAGTCTGACTATCCAATAAATAATTACACTCTCGATCAGACCAACAATTGGCCTATCTAAGAAATACCCCAATTCTAGATCTTTCCACTCCCCAACCCAAGCTGTGAAGTGCCCTGAATACTTCGATTCACGGCACAATACATTAGTCAGGAGTCCTAGCTTATCTCACAGTTTTATGCTACATAACTTTTTTTAATCTACAAAGTAAATCTTCAGCTACAGGCAGGAGGTTGAACACCTGAAGAGCTGGTACAAGGAGAATAACCTTCACATCAATGTGAAAAAGAAAAAGGAGATGATTGTGGACTTCAGAAGGAATAAACACACCTATACCCCCATCCCCCCACCCCTCCCTGTGTATAAGAAGATCTGCAATGGAAGTGATCTCCAGCTACAAATACTTGGGTGTACACTTGAATAATAACCTCAGCTGGAGCAACAACACCACCAGCCTGATCAAGAAAGGTCATCAGAGACTCTACTTCCTCAGACGGCTGAGACGAGCTGGTCTGGGAAGCTCAGTCCTCACCTCCTTCTACAGGTGTGCAGTGGAGAGCATCCTGTGCTCCAGCATCAACGTGTGGCATGGAGGCTGCACAGCTGCAGAAAGAAAAGCTCTGCAGAGAGTGGTGAAGGCTGCACAGAAGATGTTGGAGTCAGTCTCCCCACCATCACAGACATCTACACCTCCAGATGCAGGAAGAGGACCACCTGCATCATGAAGGACCCCACTCACCCAGCACACACACTTTTTGCCCCGCTCCCCTCAGGAAGGAGGTTGAGGAGCATTAAGTGTAGAACCACTAGACTGAGGAACAGCTTCTACCCTGAGGCTGTTAGACTCATGAATAAATAACCAGAATAATCACTGTGAAATATCACATCATGTTGCTGCTGATCTGTTTCATGTTGCTGCTGATCTGTTTCATGTTGCTGCTGATCTGTTTCATGTTGCTGCTGATCTGTTTCATGTTGCTGCTGATCTGTTTCATGTTGCTGCTGATCTGTTTCATGTTGCTGCTGATCTGTTTCATGTTGCTGCTGATCTGTTTCATGTTGCTGTGTTCATGCGTGTTCATCTGCTCACACAGACTCATGTTTGTGCTGCTGTTGTGTATTGTTTCTATGCTATTAGTACTCAGTATATTTTTAGTTGATGTTTTTCTTGGTTCATATCTTATTACTGTTTATCTTCTACATTTTATTGTGGGATGTACAGTGTGAAAGGGAGACAATTCAACTTAGTCCTTCATCTTTAAAAACTGTGTTAGGATAGGCTAAGTGCTTGGTGACTGCCCAGTACTGTACATGTATTCATTTATTTAAAAAAAAAAAAAAGTATTTTTTTTTACTATGTGTTCCTACTTACGAATTTTTGACTTACGAGCGCCCCCTAGTGACGGAACTCGCTCGTAAGTCGGGGACTACCTGTAACTGGGACCCTGCGTACCGTACTTAATCTCGTTCCACCACATGTACCACATGAGATGCGAATGACAAATACATCTCTCTGACTCTGACTTCACACAAAACAAAACTTCAAGTCTTCTGAACCATTAAGCTGCTGCTGTGATAGTTATCAAAAGCTTCTGCTCTCAGCTGTTGTTTTGACTGTGACAAGTCTCCTGATAGAAATCAGTGGCAGAAGATAAAACAGCCAACGAGAAAAAAATGTCTCATTCTGAAAAAAAACCAACCTATTTGTTCTGTGTTTGTTCAGCTCCCTGCAGCTTCTTCCCTGCACCTCAATAACACATACATTTTTCTATGACTAATCTGTGGTTATCAGCTCTCACTGTGAATCAAAGGTAGTACTGCATGGTATGCTTTGACAGTAACTTAAGTCAAAGTCAAAGTCAACTTTATTGTCAGATCTGCAATATGTACAGTGCAGGACATACACAGGACCGAAATTGCGTTTCTCTCAGTCCCTCGGTGCAACAGTAAACATCTAAACATTGAAACACTGAAACATATAATAATAGACATAAGCATAAAAATAGTAAAACTAACACTGTCCTGAGTTTTTTTTTTTTTTTTTTTTTTGCATAGTGGTATAAAAAAAGAGTATAAAAAGTATAACTAAAATAAACTAAAGGTTTCTAGCATTGACATTTGCAAAGTGGCAAAGCAGCGTATGAGTCAATGTACACAGTATATGTATGAGGTAGTAGTTGATGTTGTTGTAGAGGCAAAAAGTGGCATATGCAGTAAGGCACATTGGGCATCCCTAAATAAGACCGTTCAGAGCACACTGTATATGTACCAGCAGTGGTGTAGATATTAGAGTAGTGTAAATAAATGTAAACAGTAGTAATTACATGTAAGCAGTAGTAATAAAAGTAAACAGTATTAATAAATGTAAACAGAGAATGTAAACAGTATTATGATTATAGGCAGTGATGTAATACAGACATTAGTGCAAGTATGAGAAGTAGTGCAAACTGTATGAGCACATGACCGAGAGTTTAGTGANTTACAGCCTAATCTGCAATAAATGTGTAAAGAAAAATGTCTGTCCTTGGGTGTCCTGAAAAGCACTAGCTCTACCAGTTTTTGTCAAAATGACAATTCTACCTATGCAACCCATGGGATTGTCAAACTGACAAATTGAATTAGCATTTTTAAAGCCATTGGTATGTATATGAGGCCATTCCAATCTGTTGGCGGGGAGGAGGCCTTGGGGCATATTTATATAGTCAGGTAAATCCAGTGGTGGAGAAAATACTCAAACACTGTACTTAAGTAAAAGTGCAAATAAACAGACAAAAATATACTCTAGTAAAAGTAGAAGTACCATATTAATATTTTTACTTAAGTAAAAGTAAATAAGTACTTGCTTTTAAAAATACTTAAAGTATTAAAGTAAAAGTAATTGCTGAATGTATTACCTAATGCAATGGCCTACAATACCATAAAGTGTGTGATATATATATATATATATATATATATATATATATATATATATATATATATATATATATATATATATATATATATATATATATATATATATATATATATATATATATATATATATATATATATATATATATATATATATCACACACTTTATGGTATTGTAGGCCATTGCATTAGGTAATACATTCAGCAATTACTTTTACTTTAATACTTTAAGTATTTTTAAAAGCAAGTACTTATTTACTTTTACTTAAGTAAAAATATTAATATGGTACTTCTACTTTTACTAGAGTATATTTTTGTCTGTTTATTTGCACTTTTACTTAAGTACAGTGTTTGAGTATTTTCTCCACCACTGGATTTACCTGACTAAATACAGGTTGAATGAATGAATATATAAATATGCCCCAAGGCCTCCTCCCCGCCAACAGAATGGAATGGCCTCATATACATACCAATGGCTTTAAAAATGCTAATTCAATTTGTCAGTTTGACAATCCCATGGGTTGCATAGGTAGAATTGTCATTTTGACAAAAACTGGTAGAGCTAGCGCTTTTCAGGACACCCAAGGACAGACATTTTTCTTTACACATTTATTGCAGATTAGGCTGTAAACATACATCCATTATCTTTTACCAGATTCTTCCTTTTTGGGTCACTGGGGTCACTGATCCCCATATCCAGCAGTCACTGTGTGAGAGGCGGGGGACACCCTGGACAGGTCTCCAGTCCTTCACAGGGACACATAGAGACAAACAACCATTCATTCTCTCACTTACACCTGGAGACAATTTAGAGTCACCAATCAGTCTAACATCAGAGACATTCAGTCATTGGAGGCAGGTGAGGCGGTGCCGTACGTGTCACCATGACAAGTAAAATACTGACAATGATAAGAGAAAATACATTTGACCACTTGACTGTTCTATAAAACTGATTTCTGAATTATTTCAACACTTCAATGGTCAAGATAACTAAGTTTGACATTGCCTGTTAAAACATGCAAGAAATGCACTGGGTGGGGCAGTGTAGTGCTCTGGTTCACCTCTGGGGGTGCTGTGTAATATAAAATATATGCAGTTGGCAGTTGGAGCATGCCCATTGCTGTCTCTCTTTAAATCGCCAATATAATGTTTGATTACATGTGTTATACATGTTGATGTTCTACAGTCTGTCTAATATTTTGAATGACTGTGTGTGACTTAGGGGCCGTTTACACGGCGCATATTTTGAGAGAAACCGCTCCTTTCTCTCTGCATTTCTACTCATCGTTTACACAACACCACTGGCCCCCCTCTTTGAATCCGATGGTTCCCTTATCAGTCAGTCACTCTGTGCAACACTATTGCTATGGGAATTGCGCCCCCGTGCAATTACCTGAAGGAATACATTCACGCCTTTACGGCAGGGGGGCGTCAGCGTCACACCAGAGGCCCCGCCCTCTGGGTACTTAAGACGTGGACGCCCATCCAAACAGTCTCTTTTTGCTCTTCACCTCGCTAAAAAACCTGAACTTCGTGGGACTTCTCTGTTGTCACATCTCTCGACCAGAAGTGAGCTTGCTCCCTACGCTGAGCATACGGAGAAATTTCCTGCATATTGCTAGGCTGGCGAAAGCTGGTCCAACGTTTTTTCTCCTAACCTCGAAGCTTCTCTCTTTGCAGCTGCTTCGCTCGACGGCGCTAACTGCGTCCCACCGCTACCCTGCTAAAGAGTAGCAGGCTAGTCAGCGAAAGCGACGCGACAAAGAAGACGTCTACGGACAACGTTAGCACTGCTAATGAGCTTGACTCTTCTCAGCCATGGCTCCTGAGAAGGTAAAGCGAAAACACAAAATTCTAAGAAGACCAACAGGCCAGCGAGCCCCAGCTCCCGTGCCTTTTCTTTTCTGCTGTTCCACCGCTCGGTTAGCGGACGCTAACCGTACAACATGCTACCTGCTAAGCTAACGGGGCTAACAGGCTAGCAGCCGCAAGCAGCTCAGCGAAAGGACTTCTTCGGACGAAGAACTCCAGCAGGCCAGCGAGCTCCGGCTGCCGAACCTGCTTCAGCGGATCTGGCTACCCCCTTTCAGAAATGGACACCCACAAGGCCTGTCCAGTTGGCTCAGGGATGCTATACACGAAGACACTCAACACTTTTCTTGCGGATGACCCTGGAGAAAGGCAAGTGGAAATTGAGTAATCCCACTGCTAACTGGCTAGCTCCCACGGTTAGCCCGGCTAACCGAGAGCTCCCATGACAGCACGGGGCAGACGATCAGCGTTGCTAACACGATTAGCGCGGCTACGAGTGGACAACGAAGGACTCCATCCTGAGGTATGTGAAAACGCTTGGTCTAGCTTGCTAGCTGACCTTCTCATGTTTTGTCAGTTTTGCTATCCTATGTAGCCGAATCAATGATAGAGTTAATCACACAGTTGCTAACTAAGTTTGTTTACGATGCTACGCTGCTCGATGGCTCGTTTAGCACCGCGAGCGGGCTCACGAGTACCTCCATGTTTAGACCCTACTAACAGGGAGGTTCTCTGACCAGCACAGTCTAGGAGGAGGAATTTCAGCTGTTAAGCTACGCTAACTGGTAGTTTTCTCATGCCCACGATGAGAACATCGTGACGCTGAGAGCTTATGAGGCTATGGATAACTCTCAGACGTTAACCATGTCAGGGCCCGAGGGATCCTGGTGGAGTGGACAAGGACGAGCGGCCTCGATGCTGCAGGCCCACTAGGCAGAAAAGCTACAGGAGCTGCAGGGGGCCACCAACAAAAGGAAAGAAAAGCCACACAAATTCAACTCTCCCCGGGGTCCAAGAGACCATCGTGGAAGGGACAAATATGTTTGTTAGAACACAAAGCATGTTCCCCTGCTTGTGCGATAAACAAAATATTGTTTTGGAACACTATTAAAGCCATAGTATTTTGGCATCTCTGTACAGAAGTCACGGGTCACCCTGCCTGCATGACCCTGAGATGCCCCTGCACTATTACAGGCGCTTTCACTCACAGAGGGAGAGAAAACTCTGAACTTTTACCACCAGTACTTGTGTTAGAGGAGCACAGACTAGCTGGGTCGGAACGTTTAAACACACAAGAACTCTCAGACGCTTGTGTAATGAAGAGAAATTGTCGTCCACACACGAGAATAAAGTCTCAGTCTACTGAGTACTTCCTGGTCCCAAAATGGGAACAGGGCTTGAGGCCCATCTTGGACCTCCGGGGCCTGAATAGAAGAAGAAAATCGTACAAATCTAGGATGTTGACACTCAGACGAGCCATCTGCTCGGTTCAACCGAGAGATTACTTCTGCACGGTGGATTGGAAAGACGCTTTCCTCCACGTGAATATCCTACCCAGCAACAGAAAATATCTCTGCTCTACCTTTAGGGGCTCCACGTCCGAGTTTTTTGGCAGTACCTTCTGACCTGATAATCGCATCCCGGGCATTCACGAAATGCCTGGACGTGGCCCTGACCCCGCTGAGGGATTAAAGGGTCAGAGTTCTGAAATATTTAGACGATCTGTCCATTCCTGGACACAGTAGAGTCCAGGCACCTTAGCACCCAGAGATGGTAATGTCTCACCTGGAAGCTCTAGGTCTTGTCATAAACCTGGCAAGAAGCAACCTGGTCCCATCCCAGATTACCGTATTTCTGGGAGTATAGCTCAACTCCACACTGTACAGGGCAAGGCTCTCAGAGGAATGGGTTTCAGCCCTCCACCTCTGCCTAGCACGTTTCAGCTGGGCCAGAGAGTGCCTCTCAAGCTGTGCCAGAGTTTCTCGGACCTGTTGGCAGCAGCTATTGTCTGTATGCCTCGGGTCCTATTAAGAATACGTACTCTGCAGATATGGATCAACAAACAAATGTATCCAGCAGCCATTCCCTACGTGCCACAGGCACTATTAATAGTGCATGCTCTACAAATGTGGCTACACCAACAAACACGTCCTGCCCCCCTCAGGCGAGCAAGGAGGATTCTGATCAGCTCAGAGTGTCTGACCGCCGCAAAGGGAGGATGGGCTTCAGTCTGCAGAAACCAGAACGCCTAAGGCCTCTGGAAACAACAGGAAGTGAGATTACACATCAACTTCCTGGAATTGAAGGCTGTTTACCTGTCAATTAAATACTTTTTCAAAAAAGGGGCTGATTATAGGATAGCATGTCCTAGTAAAATCAGACAACAGGACAACAGTGTCCTACAACTTCCGGGGGTGAACGCGTGCGCATCTCGCAGCCGCTGCTCCCTGTACTTTTTTCTTGCTTGTTTTATTCAGTACTTTCTGCTGTTTTTTCACTGACCCTTGCCATATCTACTCATCAACAAACATGGATTTTACTTGGATTTACCTGCTGCCTGCTCTCGTCTGGACTCTGCTGCTTCTCATCCAACAACACCCAGCGTCTGGTCTGCTCCATTATTCGGCCGTGGAGCTGCTTCGTCTTCGCTTTCTACCGGCCGCGCCGCCCGTGCTCCCTCTGGAGGAAATTGCCTTCTTTCCTCGTCGGAGATACATCCACCGGGGCTCGCGCCGTCGACTGAACGCAGACAAGGCTCATCCCATAACCTCCATCTGGTCTGACTCTCGCCATTCTTCACGCCGCAACGCTCGGTCAGCTAACAGCAGCAGCACGTTAGCCAACCTAGCTCGGTCGGCTAACGCTCCAGTCACTACCTCCGCCTCCTCCGTGAAGTTTGGACTTCTGAACGTTCGCTCCCTCACGGGCAAAGGTCAGCTTGTTCATGATCTAATATCCGACCGAAAACTGGATTTCATCTGCTTAACAGAAACGTGGCAACAACCAAACGACTTTTTTCATCTGAACGAGTCTACCCCACCAGGGTTTGTTTACACCGCGAAGGCCAGGGCCTCAGGGAAAGGGGGAGGTCTCGCGATGATTCACCGCGAGAACTGGAAGGTCACTCCGGTTCACCCCCCTCCCTCCTCCTCCTTTGAGTGCAGTGTTTGCATGCTGAATGGCCCCACTCCAACTGTTGTTGCCACAATCTACCGCCCTCCAAAAGTGAATAGCTCATTCATGAATGACTTTGCTGGACTAATGGCTCATTTAACAGCTCTTTCACCCAATGTTATCCTGCTGGGTGATTTCAACGTTCATTTTGATGATTTGAACAACCCCCTCACCAGAGACTTCACATCTTGCCTGGACAGCTGCGGCTATCAACAATTCATCGACTTCCCAACACACAAGATGGGCCACACCCTGGACTTACTCTGCTGCTCTGGACTTTCTCCTCTTAACTGTTCTTCTGATGAACTCCCATTTACTGATCACCTGATGATTTCATTCACTGTTAATCTTAAATTTTCCTCAGATAAACCTCAACGCACTCTTTCCTTCCGTAATATCAAGAATATCAACCATGTCACTCTTTTATCTCATATTAATGATACCCTCTCCACCTTCAGCTCCTCCAACCCAGATGATCTTGTCACATTATACAACACCAGCCTAACCAACATCATTAACTCTGTTGCTCCCCTGAAAACCCGGACTGTTTCATTCACCAAATCTGCACCCTGGTTCACTCCAGCACTCCGCTCCCTGAAAACCAAAGGTCGCCGGCTAGAGCGTCTTTATAAAAAATCCGGTCTCACAATCCACAAGGAACTTTATGCAAACCACCTCATCCATTACAAGAACAGTATTTCTCAAGCCAAATCCACCTACTTCTCTGACATCATCAGTTCCAATGTTGGTAATTCAAAGACATTGTTCTCTCTCCTCCACCGTTCTGTCTCATCTCCTAACTCCCTGCCCTCTCACATGGTTTCCACAGAATTCTGCAACTCCATTATGTCATATTTCAATGAAAAGATTATTTCAATTCATAAACACCTTGGACCAAATACTGCCCCCAGCATCCTTGTTGAACTCCCCCCTCCCTCCCTCCCTTTCTCTGTCTTCTCCCTCCCCTCTGCTGATGACATTGCTGACATTATCAGCAAGTCCAAGTCCTCATCCTGTCAACTTGACCCATTTCCCACAGTTCTTGTTAAATCCTGTCTCCCGTCTCTGCTCCCTATCATCACTAATATCATCCACTCCTCCCTGACCTCTGGCATTGTTCCCACAGCCTTCAAATCTGCTGCCATCACCCCCATCATCAAGAAACCAGGTCTTGACTTCACCAACTTCAGTAATCTTCGTCCGATCTCCAATCTGCCCTTCATCTCCAAGATCCTTGAAAAAACTGTTGCTAGTCAACTTCACTCTCACCTGTCCAACAACAACATTTATGAAGAGTTTCAATCTGGATTTCGCCCCCACCATAGCACCGAAACAGCTCTAGTAAAAATTACTAACGACCTCCTTCTTGCTGCTGACTCTGGTCTTCTGTCCATCCTCATTCTTCTGGATCTAAGCTCTGCCTTCGACACCATCTGTCATTCTATCCTCCTCAACAGACTAACCTCCATTGGCATCTCAGGTACCCCGTTAGACTGGTTCACCTCCTATCTCTCTGACCGCACCCAATTCATTCAGCTTAAATCCTTCCGTTCCCAGTCTTCCCCTGTCTCCACGGGTGTCCCCCAAGGCTCTGTCCTCGGACCCCTCCTCTTCATCATTTACCTCCTTCCTCTAGGCCACATCTTCCGCAAACACGGCGTCCATTTCCACTGCTATGCTGATGACACGCAGCTCTACTTGTCATCAAAACCTAACTCCACCCACCCTCCCTCATCCTCACCGACTGTCTCAACGAGCTAAATCACTGGTTTTCTAACAATTTCCTTCAACTAAACAGCAACAAAACAGAAGTCATTCTCGTCGGTACCAAAAACTCTATCTCAAAATCAGAACATCTTCTCGTCCCCCTTAACAACTCTCTGCTATCCCCCTCCCCTCAGGTCAAGAGCCTCGGTGTCATCCTCGACACCACTCTTTCCTTCACTTCACACATCAACAGTATTACTCGGTCTGCTTATTTCCACCTCCGTAATATTAACCGTCTCCGTCCTTCTCTGACACCTCGCTCCACAGCCATCCTGGTGCACAGTCTTGTGACTTCCCGTATTGACTACTGCAACTCTCTTCTCTACGGCCTCCCCAACAAATCTCTCCACAAGTTACAGATGGTCCAGAACTCAGCTGCCCGTGTCATCACTCAAACCTCCTACTATGATCACATCACTCCTGTCCTGCAGCAGCTCCACTGGCTCCCGGTTAAATCACGCATCATCTTCAAAATTCTACTTCTCACGTTCAAATCTATCCACAACCTTGCCCCTCCTTATCTATCCGACCTCCTACAAATCTCCATCCCATCACGCTCTCTCAGGTCCTCCTCTTCACTACATCTCCATGTACCCTCTGCCCGCCTCTCCACCATGGGGAGCAGGGCCTTCACCTGCTCTGCCCCTCACCTCTGGAACGCCCTACCGCCAGACCTTCGAAACACCACCTCCCTCTCTCTGTTCAAGACTGCCCTGAAAACCCATCTCTTTAGACTAGCGTATCACTAACTTTACTAAATGTATTTTATCTTACCATTTTATATCCTTTATGTATTTTATATTTCAATTTGTCTCTGATAATGTTTGCTCTGTATTACACTGTGTTGGTTTGTTAAGTGTCCTTGGGTGTCATGAAAGGCGCTTTTAAATAAAATGATTATTATTATTATTATAACAGTGTCCTACACCAGCAGGGAGAGGGGGACAAGGTCCCGACCTCTCCTCGGTCTGACACACAAGCTGCTCACGTGGTGCAGCCCCAGAATATTGTCCCTAAGGGCGACATACATCCCGGGCGAGACAAACCACGGAGCAGATGCCCTCTCAAGAGGACCGCTTTTAGCCTCTGAATGGAGGCTGAACCCACGGGTCATGGACCAGATCTGGTCACGATACGGGCGGGCATCCGTCGATCTGTTCGAATGCAAAACCAGCACGCACTGCACTCTGTGCTTCTCTCTGAAGGAAACAGACGCACCACTGGAAGCAGATGCCCTGGCCCATAGCTGGCCAGCAAGGAGGCTATATTACACGTTTCCCCCCGTCCCTCTGATTCAGGTGACATTGGAACGTGTACGCAAGGGAGCTCTTTCCCTGATAATAATAGCCCCCAGATGGCCAAAGAAACTGTGGTTCCCAGAGATAATCTCACTGTTGTCAGGAACACCGTGGCAGCTGCCCCCCCCCCCTCCAACTCCCACAGGGACCTGTTGACTCAGGCACACGGGTAGTTCTTTCACCCACGTCCAGAACTGTGGCAGCTCTCAGCCTGGCTGCTGAGAGGGACAGGCTGATGGCTTCTGGCCTTCCCAGCAACGTCATAAACACGAAACAAGGAGCCAGAGCACAGTCAACTCAGACTCTCTACGCTCGTAAATGGCGTGTTTTTGAGGCTTGGTGTCTGGAGGGGAATATTATTTTATATTCCTGTGACTTGGTCCAACTCCTCACCTTTTTACAGGACCTGCTGGAGAAAGGCCGCTCATTTTCCACCATTAAGGTGATTTTGTCAGCCATCTCGGCATGTCACGAAGGCTGGAGGGGTAAAACGCCCGGTGCTCAACCTCTCATGATACGTTTCATGAAGGGCGTACTGAGGAAAAAACCTCCAGCAGGACTTTGGTCCCTGATTGGGACCTATAGTTAGTCCTAGATACTTCAAAAAGGCGTTCAATACAAGATCAACTGGACTTTATTTGTGACAGAAGACGTTTCGCTTCTCATCCGAGGAGCTTTATCAATTCAGGTGCCTATTAGCAGCAGTAAGATAGATGTGTTATCTTATAAGACTACCTTGCTCTTTGCTCAGCTAAACGTGTTGGTGACCTCCACATTTTTATCTGTACACACAATGTGTACTAGGTTTGCCCCTGACGGGTCAAAGGTCACCCTGCGTCCGAACCCCGCATACGTGCCAAAGGTTCCAACTCTAAATCCCAGAAGTCTGGATTTTGGTCTCTCAGCATTTCCTCCCTACCCTGTCCTCACTGAAGGATAGAGGAGGTTGAATGCACTCTGCCCTGTCAGAGCCCTAAGTGCTTACATTGAAAGAACGGTCAGTTGGAGAAAATTAAACAGCTGTTCGTATGTTTTGCCAATCCAGCTGCTGGCAGAGCCCTTTCAAAGCAGCGCCTCTCACACTGGGTGACCAAGGCCTTAAAGAGGGCATACAGCAGCAAAGGTCAACAGGTGCCCTCTGGGGTACATGCCCATTCCACTCGAGGCTTGTCTGCCTCGTGGTCCCTTTTTTAAGGGCGTATCAGTTGCAGACATCTGTGCTGCTGCAAACATCAAAACATTATGATTTGGATGTCACTGCATGTGACGTCACTCAGGCTGTACTCTCTAACACACAGTAGAGAACAGCCAAAACGCCTGATGTATATGGCTGAAGCTATCACAAGCATGCATTTTACTGAGCATTTCAAGGGCGTGAATGAATTACGTTCCCATAGCAATAGTGTTGCACCGAGTGACTGACTGATAAGGGAACTGAAAGTTATGCACCATAACTCATTTTCCCTGAAGGAGGGAACGAGGTGCAACACAGTTGGCCCTTTTCAATGCTGAAGCTCGGTGAAGTGCACTTGGAGACCATTTGGATGG
Source organism: Garcialebias charrua (assembly GCA_038048925.1). Taxonomy (NCBI): domain Eukaryota; kingdom Metazoa; phylum Chordata; class Actinopteri; order Cyprinodontiformes; family Rivulidae; genus Garcialebias; species Garcialebias charrua. Next base: position 16,128 of record JBBPBX010004136.1, on the reverse strand, counting down.
GCGTCTGCGTCTTAAGTACCCAGAGGGCGGGGCATCTGGGGTGACGCTGATGCCCCCTGCCGTAAAGGCGTGAATGTATTCCTTCAGGTAATCGCGCGGGGCGCAATTCCCATAGCAATAGTGTTGCACCTCGTTCCCTCCTTCAGGGAACATGAGTTATGGTGCATAACTTTCAGTTTTTGAACTCCAGAGTGGATCTTTTTCGCTGACCCCTCATTGATAACGTACACATCTCCCGCTGAGCTTTTGTTTGACATACGTGCGCGCAGCACGCACGCGCGGACAGCCGGCATTTCTAACAACAATAATGGTGGTGGACAGGCACCGCTTTTTGAACTACAGCTGATGGAATATATTTTTATTCTCATATTTAATTAATCTACACCTGAATTACCTGCATCTGTGTTGGAAGAGAAACAGTTAGATCCAGTTCTTATGTCGCTGTTTACTGAACAAGGCAGGCGGACATTTTACACGTCACACTGCACAATATGTGCTAAAAAAGAACAGTTTAACAGTAATAAGCAATATTTATGTTAGCGTGGGAG
>JBBPBX010004136.1:1554-14354 GCA_038048925.1 Garcialebias charrua | reverse complement strand
GTAATGGCAGTCGTCCCCCGATCGGAAGGTTGGCGGTTCGAATCCCGGTTCCCCACACCATGTGTCGTTGTGTCCTTGGGCAAGACACTTAACCCCGAGTTGCTCCCGGTAGGACTGGAAAGCACCTTGCATGGTAGTCTGCCGCTACCGGTGTATGAATGTGTGTAGCATTCAATGTGTGTAGCACTTTGAGATTTTCACTAATGAAAAGTGCGTTATAAATTGAATTCATTATTATTATTATTATTAACGGCGGGTCACTGTGGCTTTTTTGAAATTCTTATTTACCACCTGGAGAAGCAAGGGGACTATCGTTTTTTTCAGAGATTACTTTGTCTAACATCAGTCTGTCAGGAGATAGTGACAGAGTGAAGAAATATGTTAAAAATATATTTTAGACAACTTACAGACTGCACTACAGAACTGCAGACTGCAGCTTTAAGTGATATTTCAGGCTCAAACTACTCCAGTGGTAAGACAGTTCAGCGCTGGAGTGCTTACAGATAACCATTTCTATCCAGCCTGCAATCGGGAAGTTTTAAAATAATAATGCCCATGTAAGTCTGGGAACTGTCTCCATGTTTCTGTCCTCGCCGCGTGGCAGCAGCCGTACAAAACAAAGGCTCTCATTGATTGAGACACACAATGATAGTCATCTAAAGCCAGTAGTGATCATCATTCCACCCTCCCTGAACAAAGCGTTTGACTGTGTATATGTGTTTTCATAGCCACTGAACAACCGACTAAAACTTAAGGAAAAAAAACTAAGTGTTAATGCCTAATAAAACAGTTATTTATAGTGTTTCCCCAACCACTATACAAGCAGGGCGCCCCACCCTGTCAACAGAACCGAGCGCCCTGCCTACCGAACAAAACCGCAGCTCCCCACTCTGTGCCATCTCAGACAAACAAACAAACAAAAAATACTATTGTATTTTTCGGCCTAAAAGTCACAGTTTTTTGCACGATTTACATGCATTATAGAACAAAGCGACATATTCATGTTTTTTTCCCATATTTATAAACCATGTTTTGGCTAAGATATGATCGTTTTCATTCATTCTGTCTGAAAATATTGAACACTACCACTTTCATCCACTAGATGGCACTCAAGTAGTATGTCATGGCGTTGTGTCATGTAATAGGTAAAAGTGGCTATTAATGACACAATCAGCTTGCCATAGCCTGCCACCTTTGTGCAGCTCGCTTGGAGCAACCGTCAAATCATCTTCATTTCGTTGCGCCGCCCTGGCGTAATACAGCTGATTTGACCATTGAAGTGCATTTATTAAGTAAAAGTTCAACTGATACACACCTTTACTATAAAGTCGAGTGAACAAACAATTGTTTTAGGTGTTTATCTTGTTAAATTTCGAAGAAATGCGCAGCGTTCCTCCTTCCTTTTTACCTCACTGTCTGCACGCCATGTGTCAGTGGTGATAGATAATAGATGCGACTTACCGTATATGGCAAAGCAACGTATTTATGGATTTTTCCACTTTATTAGACATATTTGGACTGATGCGACTTGTAGGGCAGTGGAACGAATATGGTGGAAAATACAGTACACCTCTTCTTATAAACAGTGCAACTCCTACCCACTTGAATATGTTGCAACAAAAACATTAAGGTTTTCTTGCATTCCCTGTTCAATTCCAGTCCAGAAAAACACTCTCCATATTTTATTATTATTATTTATAGTCGGATAGCAGAGATAACAGGTCCAGGAGAGAAACCCAGACATCACTCATCCATCCCAGAGACACTATGTCTATGGGCTCCTTTTGGAGGCCCCTGAGGAGTCCCAGGCCAGAGAAGCTACACAATCCCTCCAGCAAGTTCTGAGTCTGCCCCGGGACCTCTTCTTAGTGGGACATGCTTAAAACGCCTCTAAAGGGAGAGAGTCTAGGAGGCATCTGAATTAGATACCCGAACCGCCTCAACTGACTCCTTCCTGTCTTTGATGTGAAGGAGCAGCGCTCCCCTCTGAGCTCCTCCCCTCTCTAAAAGGCTGAGCCTAGCCAATAGCCAACCAATGAAGGAAGCTCATATCAGCCATATAGACAGACCAGTAAATCGAGAACTTTGCCTTTCAATTCAACTCTTTCTTCATCACAACAGACCAAAGCAATGCCCTCATTAACGGGGACTAAGCCATGATGTGTTGATTCATCCACTCCATCCTACCATCACTTGTGAACAAGACGCTCAGATACTTAACTCCTCCACCTGAGGCAAAGACTCCTCCCAACCCTAAAGGCTCCAGTATACTCACGTGGGCCTTTTTCCGTGCGGACTGTATGTGCACTGTCCGCAGAGGGTTGAGACTTCATACTCGAGCGTCCACCTTGAGCGGCTACAGACCAGCTCCGCAGGTAAGGGGCGTTTACCTTCGGGACAAATTGAGGTCGCTGATTGGTCATTTGCTGACACGCCTACTGGATTGATTGACAGGGGGCAAAAAAAAACAAGCGCTGGCAGCCCAGCCGCAACGGTGTTCTATGTTTACATGTTGTTGATAAAAAGTTGTAAAAAATTAAAAGAACCGGGAGCGCTGGCCCTGCTGCCCACACAGACCAGCCCAACAGGAAATCTCCACACCCTCCCAGCCACGCTGGACCTGATTTTAGTTATCTTGTGACAAGTTCCTTCATTTCTCACCATTTCAGTCATGGCATCAACAGAGGAGGAAGAAGAGATCGCTTGTCTCTTGGAAGACCAAACAAAAGAAAAGGCCATTAAACCAGATCAGGGATGAAGAAGAGGAATTTAATACATTGGTGTCGCATACAAAACAGTCTGTCGCTGGGCAGTTTATTGTGTGACACTGAATACACGTAAGTAGGGGTGTAACGAGATCTCGTTGTACGAGATCTCGCGATATTAAACCCCCGCGATATCTCTCGTTGAGAGGTAACGTTGTCTCGCGAGTCGCTAATGCTAGCAGCCCCTAGCAAGTCAGCGTCACGGACAGCATGGCTTCGCCGGATGAAGTTGCTATAGAAGACGCCCCAACTACTGATGGAGGGTCCCGGTGCCGCAGACGCCTCTACATTGATGGAGGGTCCCGGCGCTGCCGACGCTGCCCCGAATGTAAAGACACACTTGTGTAAACACCGGTGTGACCGGTGTTGCCAGATAGAGTCCCACCCACCCAAAGCACTCTTTACCCGCAAAAGTCAGAAGGAAAATCGCGGTGAACCGCCCAATCTGGCAACACTGGGCTGCAGATTCAGTGCTGATGCGGATATTTATGTTCAATTTTTGGAAAGTCCTGCGTGAATATCTATTTTTTAAACAAAGTTGAACGTTCTAAGGTCTAAGGAGATTCAATCAGTAAAATGAAGACATCATTTGAGTTTGTAATAGCCTTTTTGCGGCATAAAACCGATCTTTGAAGTTTTCTTGAACTAATATTAAAATCTCGTCTCGTTCTCGCGAACTCTGTAATTTGTCTCGTCTCGTGAGTTTTGTGTATCGTTACACCCCTACACGTAAGCAGTGCTTAATTTGAGCCAGATCCTGCCGGAACAAAATCCGGGAACCCTCTCATTTTGACCCGTTGTGTTCCGGCAACTTTTTGATCAGATCCGCCAACTCCACCCCTAAAAGTTCAAAGTCAATGCACATTTTAATTTGGATTATTTATTAAAAATACGAGAGGTGACGTTGCCCTTAGCCCGGTGGACCCAGTCTGTGGAGTGGATCAAGATGTTTTAGCTGCAGCATGTGCGGCGCACAGTTACACGCTCCTTTGAGGAGCAGGAGAGGAGCCTCTAGGTAGGGATGGGGTGGGGAGGAGGGCGGTGAGGACTAGGGTTGGGCATCGAGGATCGTTTGGAACTGGGACAGTCCGGTTTTCCAGGAATCGTTCAAAATATTTATTTTCGAGTTCTATTTTCGATGCCTAGTCCGCCAACCGGAAGTTGAAGCCGCCCGCAGAACACCAACGAAAAAGAAGCCGCCCACTGAAAACCAACAAAGAAGAATCCACCGGAAGTGTTCCCATGCATGGAGAATGAGCAGCCGCGGTCAAAAGCGTGGCTTTAATAAAATGCTCAGTGCAGCACTTGCAATAATTTTATATTGTGCAAAGGAGGGTGGAGAAGTAAAAGTGTGGCCCGTCTTTGACGCGCTCCGCCGGAATGTTTTCTCTTCCTCCTTCTCCAGCTCCATCAGGTAAATAAAACTAAACTACGTCTCATACCAACATTAAGGCAGCTAACAAGTTATACTTGACTTAAAGTGGTAGGTCAGCTCAAATGCAAAACACCATGCTAATAATGTTAGCTCGTATTTTTTCCACAGACAAATGACCTGAAATGGCTAATAATATTAGCCAGGCTCTCCTCTATTCACCATATTGTCCAAGGGAAATATGTTGGTGCAACTAATCGAATGAAGAGTGCCACAGAACGGTTACAGTATATTGTGAAAAGGTTGCATCCCTGTTCAGATGTAGAATCACCAACATTTAAGTTAGTTCGGCAATAACATCAGCTAATAATTGTCCATCCTAAGCTAACGTTACGGTAACAGGGACATGTTTGTTTATATGTTTGCAGGGACATGGTGAAAACCATCAACCCAATTACACACCACCTACCATGGGCCACTTGTCAAATAAGTTACCGGTAATCCCATCTTGTTATAAGGTGGAGAAGAGCTGCTCTGCTCTTGAAACAGAAGATGGATGACGTCTCTGGGAGCAGATCCAGAGAAAGATGATTGAGCAGGTGAAATATCATTCATGCACAACTGTCCTTTCTGTTATTAAAGTCTGAAATCTAAATACTAGTAATGTTCTCTGTGGTCAACAGAGGAACACTGTGGAGATGATGGGTCACCATGCAGTCTGAAGAAAGGCCTGAGAATGAGGGAGTGGAGGAAGAGGAGGAGAGTGTAAGTGTATGATGAAATTATATACATTCTCAATTTTAATGATTTAATAATCCCTTTTTATTGATAATACTGATGAACCTGTTGTTTGTTTAGGAACCGCCTCCCTGCAGTCTGTCCAGAAAGTCTCCACTGGAGGAGCTTTTGGCTGAGGAAGAGGCACAGAACATAATGTCACAGCTCCATGTCCATGAAGAAACAAATGGAGAAAGGGCTGCAGGGGACGTTCCATCCGTTTTCATTTGAGAACACTCAACTACAAACATTCAATAGTGAAATGCCTCAGTGGAGGAGGGGGGCATCACCCCGCTTGTTTATTTTAACTCAAACAATCAAATGTTAACAGTGATTGCTTTAAGAACTCCCAAAACATTTGATATTTGACTCATCCTTGAAAATAATTTTTGATTAAAAAAAATTTAAAACCTCCAAGTGGCCACATGAATAGTGACAAGTAAACCTACAAGATCAGGTTTCAAATCCCCATACATGAGCAGCAAAGGTGGGCGCCAGACCGCTAGGGAGCGCTAAAGCGCTAATCCGCTTGTAGCGGACCTAAACAATTTGTTAGCTTTACAGCGGATTGCCTAACTTTTATAATTCATAAGCGGATTTGCGCTATTTTTATTTAAAAAGGGCGGCCGTGGTGTAGTGGTAATGGCAGTCATCCCCCGATCGGAAGGTTGGAGGTTCGAATCCCGGTTCCCCACACCATGTGTTGTTGTGTCCCTGGGCAAGACACTTAACCCCGAGTTGCTCCCGGTAGGACTGGAAGGCGCCTTGCATGGCAGTCGCCGCTACCGGTGTATAAATGCGTGGATGTATGGGTGGATGGTTGGTATTGTAAAGCGCTTTGGGGCTCCTCACAGGGGGCTGGAAAGCGCTATATAAATAAGCTCCATTTACCATAAAATGCAGTACCGCTAATAACTAATTATCTATCAGTAAAAACGAAAAAACTTATTTACGGGCTCTTAAATCAACCGGACGACTGCTAACAGACCATATCCTGTCAGCGCCGGATGTGGTCCGTGACAAAAAAGCGTCCCCCTCAGTCTCTTGGCTAGAGAGAGCGCAGTTAGCAGCCAGTGTGTTACTCTGCAGCCTTATTGCTTGTTTTCGAAGAGTCAGACGAAGAGTTTTTAACATGGAGGGTGAACTTATGGATGTTTCTCAGCGGCCTACGCGACGCGTCTGGATTTAAAAAAGTAGTTCGCCATTTGCCCTCTTCAAAATGGCGGCGGCCACAGAAGCTAAGGACTTTCCAAGAAAACACGGTAAAAACAATTATTTCTTTGCTGAGAAAAAATATATTTCTTAGCTGACTTTATAGCACAAGGTTTTTCTGAGCTTAACCGGTTCACGAAATGGTCAAATCTGCTGGATTTAAAAAAGTAGTTCGCCATTTGCCCTGTTCAAAATGGCGGTTAGCGTGTTAGCATTAGCTTCCGCTAGCATTGCTAATACATAAGCGCTTTTGAAATTGCGGACCTAAATAAATTAATAAGTGCTTTAGAAATAGCGGAACTAATTTTTGGATTAGCGCTGCCCAGCACTGATGAGCAGAACAAATTAAAATACTGTATAAAGAAAGTCAAGAAATTAAAGAAAATCACAAAACCACACCAACATTGTCTGCGAGGTGAGTGACTGTGTGAAACCACCAGTGTTCAGGTAAGATTAGAAGAAGCACACCTACATCATAATACAGAGGGAAGTTCTTGGCATGTGGCAGCGGTCGGACCTGAACCCATTTACTCCTCTCTGAGGACTTGACCAGCAGCACCCGTCTGTCTTTAGTCCACCTTAAGAAGAAACCAAAAGATAAGAGAAACTTTATACTGATTCATTAAACCAACCACAAGCCTGCATAAAAACACACAGCGGGACTTTGATCTGTAAATGTTTTATTTTTATAATATAATCACGATTATCAGTTTGGTTAATGAAGAGTTTTTACGAGTTCAGATGCTGCACTGCACACAGATGTAGACATAAACACATGTTATGATGGTGAGAGACCAAGAAATTCTTGATACTGTATACTGTAGTACTTCATATANAATGCTAAAGGGCACAGCGAAAGAGAGCAGACAAACTGATGCTACGGTTACTGAGACAGTCCCAGAGGTGGACTGGCCATTGGGAGCACCGGGGCATTTCCTGGCCTGTCCTGGGAAATCTGTCTTTTTCCCAATAGCCTCGGAAAAAGAAAGGAGGGGGTGGGGGGTGTCTGTCTTATACCTGAGTGAGCCGCACGAGCAGCATGGATTGTAGTGTTGTAGCCAAGACCACCTAACCCAAGACCAAGTCAAGACCAAGACCAGAGTAGACCGAGACCAAGACTTTTGGGGTCCGAGACCAAGACTGAGGGAGGGCGAGACCAAGACCTCAAGTCTTGGAGTTCAATCTTTTCACAGATTATCCGTACCAACTTACTTACACTCCTGGTTGCACCTGCAACATTACATTCTGTTGTCTGTATTGTTCTGTTGGTACAGAACCACGTACAAGTGAAAGGGGGTGGGTGTGACAGTGGTAACAAAAACGTGTTTAGCAACGAGTCACGTTACCTCTTGGATTTGAATCAGTATGTTTTGCATCCAATAAAAACAAGTATGTTAACAAATAAGATGGACAATATTCTGGCAATCTAGTGATATTTCCACAGTTGTGGTCTTGACTGGTCTTGAAATAAAATCCAGAGTCCTCATTGTCCGCGACAAGACCAAGACCAAATGCGCTCAAGTCCGAGACAAGACCAAGAGACCATCAAAAAGTGGTCTTGAAACCGGTCTCGAGTACTACAACACTAACAAACTGTTTATTTTAAATCTAGCATGACCTGAACTGAGCCTTTAGTCCCCTTTGGTGATCACTGAGCAGGCCAGGCCACCGGGAAATGGTCTGGTGCTTCCAATGGCCAGTCTGCCCCTCAGAACAATGCTCTGGTTGGAATAGTGTGTCGTGTACAATCTTACGTTGAAAACCCACGAAAGGAGTCCGAAAAGTGGAACCGCTAAGTATCGAGGGACTACTGTCCCTTCAGCAGAACTTCAGCAGAATAACATTGTTAGTTACAGAAACTATGCTTTTATTAAACAATAATCCTCAACCTAGTTGCTTTTTGCCTAAATTTGTGTATGTTAATAATTTAACCTCCTTCAGTGGGAGAAACTTGCATCAGAGCTAAGCAAGTTAAAGATAATCTACAGATCTAAGAACAGTTATTTTACGTGTGTTTAAATGCAACACAAGGCTGTTCTGCTATGACTGAGTTCCCATTTTCTCTTCCCTCAATTTGTTTTTCGTCATGTCTGATGATCTTGTTAGGCCAGATTGGCAGTGTATTAGTCTCACGTGAAACAGATTAATTTAATTGAATATTTGGTCTTTTTTTCTCTTGGCCATGCATGTTCCTAGTGAAATACCCAACCCAACGACTTTCATTACCTCAGACAAAGAAATAGTTTGATTACAAAACAGGAAGTGTGTGTTTTGTGGCCTTACGCTGTTGTCTTGTTGATGTCCTGGATGCTCTGCAGAGGGTCAGTGGTGTCGGGGCAGCGGAGGATGCAGGGAGCAAACACTATAGCCAAGGCATTAGCCGACATGCGGTTCGTCTCTTCTTGCAAGGCGATCCTAAAGGAATTTGTTTAATGTTAGAACAGTCGATCATGATGGAAAATCAGCAATTTCAAACAGCTCTGATCTCCTGTAATGGATTGGGATTATAATCCAGATCATTTATAATTGAGCAGGATGTGACTGAGCTCCTTATTTGTTTTACATCAACACTGATGCAAATTGGGTAAAATATTTTATAGAGTGCATTTGAGGCAGCAGTGACAAAGCTTTCCTCCCTTCTACCAATTTAATTACACATCCACGATTATTATTTTTTTGACATGACTGTAGAGTCATATAGCTAAAGTTAGACTGACCTGAAACATAACACACAAACTGACTGCTCATTAAAAGCAGAAAAGGGTGGTTTTTGTCCATTAAAGTTAAGTCAGGTCCTCTGGATGGTTTCTTTTGTGTTGAAACATTTCATCTTTCATCCAAAGGACTTCATCAGTCCCAGGAGCCACAACAAACTCAGTCTCATAATCAGCACACTCAAATAGTGGACCAACCAGTTTGCTGGTGATAAGATGGTTTCTGGTGTCCGCCCTCTCCCCCATAGACTTCTCTGAGGCAGCCATGGCCAAAGTGGTTCAAAACATCAAAGTTCATGCTCAATAATCCAGGTAGAAAATCCAGGTTTCAACAAGAAGAAACTGTCCAGACTTAACTTTGTTGGATTGTTTTACCTGGATTATTGAGAATGAACTTTGGTGTTTTTTGTTCTTTTTCCCCCTGAAAATTCAACTCTAACATTGTCCTCACTCAGTCCCTTTTTTAAATTATTTTTAAGTTGTCAGAGCTACATTTAGCTCTACAATCTCATTTTATCCACATTAAATAACTGACACGGCATAGAGGAAGAGGGATGACCGGGTCTTTGCTTCTGGACAGGTCTGGGAGAAATGCAAAGAGTAAAACTTCAAATTGTTTGTGCTCTTTGTAGATCTTACAAAAGTCTTTGACTCAGACAGTCATGAAGATCGCAGAAGTTTGGCTGACCATTAAAAGTCCTCCATCATTTGTTCTTTTCACGACAGCATGAAAACACAAGTGATGTCACACAAACGGCTCAAGTCACGGCAGCACGACACCTCAGTGGTTATCACTGTTGTCTCACAGCAAGAAGGTCCTGGGTTCAATCCCCGGTTGGACCTGGGGTCTTTCTGTGTGGAGTTTGCATGTTCTTCACGTGCTTGTGTGGGGTTTCTCCGGGTACTCCGGTTTCCTCCCACAGACCAAACACATGCATGTTAGACTGCCTTCAGGCCCAGGCCTCCCTTGCAAAAGAGATCTGTGATCTCAATGGGATTAGCCTGGTTAAACAAGGGTTAATAAATAAAATAAACACATCTGAAGAATTCCCAGTCACTAATGGGACCAATCAAAGTGTGTCATGGCTGAGCATCTTTAAGGACTGCAGTAGAGGTATTATGATTTGTTGTCAGAAAGACTGTGGCATGTTTAATTTGCGTTGACCAAGATTAAGACGCAGAGTCTCGCTCGCTTCACTTTACAGACAACTGTGTCCTCATGACGCATCCCAAATTTACAGATCATCAAGGACGATGTTCTTCTAATCAGCATAACAAAGACAGAGAGGTCATGGTTCAACTCGGACCTGGCCCCGTGCCTCCAGACAGAAACACTGGTGACAAGCAGCAAAGAACAGTGTCCAAGTTCTGATGTCTTGGTTTCCGTCCCAGAATGGTGGAACTGACAAATCCAGGTCTTGGTCAGACAGAGAGCTAGATCTCAGCACATGAACAGTGTGTAGATCCATCATCCTCCCAGCATGTCTCCATGGAAGTGAAACCAAGGTATACCAACTGTGTCACATAAAACAACAAACCAATTCCATCGTAAGGAACTTTGTAACATCTGTGGCCTCTCATGGATGGACACACAACTTTGCCGTTCTGGAGCTCTACAGGACTGACAGCACACAACTCTGCCTCATGAAAGGTCAGCCAAATGGTAAAAAAAAAGGAAAAAAGAAAGCTTACCAAAGACAAGGTGGACAGTACAAGAGGTACAAAATGTTCTTGAATCCATTCTTAAGAACTATGGCATCTCAATAACTAGGAGACGAGTGCTTTCAACGGCTGTCAGTGGTGCTCCATGCACTCCGAGTGTGTAAAAGTTAAAACACCAGCAGACAGGCCACAACAGGAAACACCAAGCTATTCACCATACTGCTCTGTCTCCTGAACGATGACTATGTTTGTCCAGAATGTCCATGAAGATGCTTTTTTTCTGAAATGGACTTATCAGCAGTCAAAGAACTCGTGAACTGACGATCCATCGTCAACGACAGCTCAGTCCATTACTTGAGGTGTATAGGTGTGTTCCATCATCTAAAAATAATCTGATCTGGTGTTACAGCTAGCTTGTGGCTTTGTGGCAAATATTTGGTCAGTGTCGTCGTTTAGCACTGTGGACTTTATGAAGTCCTCATTTTAGGGAAAGTGCACTTTGCTGCTGTTCTGTAAACCTCATGCTGCAGTGTAGAGGCAATGAAGTAAATGTAAAATGCATGAGGACTTGACAGGCAGCCTGCCCTTAGTCATTCTGCAGGATCACGTAAGAAGTATTTAAAATGTAATTTTTATCAGGAGTTTGGAGCATGTGCTGCCTTGCACGTTTGAGCAAGAGAAACTCTTCTTCCCACGCAGCATCACAAAAATACAGAGTCAGTGATTTGATCAATGTAATGAATGCAAGTTTAAAATTCATTCTCAATACCAGTAGACATTCAGGTTTGAATGACTCAGACTGGGCAGAAAGAAATTCTGATCAGACTTCCCTGGTTTCAACTTTTATTCCAAAACTAAAACTGTATTACCTGACAAGATGAAACATGAGGCGTTCCAGAGTATTTAGGTGAGTTCTGCTGAGCTGGTCAATGATGGAATAAACTCCTCTCATCGTCTCCTTCTTGTCCTGCAAACCTAAAGTACCACAGAATCAACATTTACTGCTTCAGCAAATCAAATACATAGTCTGGAGTATTCAATTATAAATGTGGACGAATCTCCATTGAAACACAACGAAAAGACTTTAAAATGTTCATGTGTTGAGACCTGATGTGGACCACTCACCCATAGCACGTACAAACTCCTCATATAGCTCAAAGGTCATCAGAGGATTGGGCAGGTCCCTCAACCACTGCTTGAAAACACTGGCAATAACGTGGATGTTGTAGTCGTCCAAATTCATGTTTTCCACATCTGTATGGAAACATGAAAGATAAACAACGCTGCTCCCACTCATGTTCAAGACCCGAGTGACAGGTGGCAAAACGTACCGGTACCTGTGTCCAGCGCCAGCTTGAGCTCCTTGATTTTGTTTGTGGACCCAGATTTCCTGTAAATTCCTTCCGTGTAAAGGCCGTGCATCTCAATGTAGTTGATCAGCTTCTCCACGACCAGGGGAACGGTCCTCTCATCGCTGGTCAGGCGAGAGACTTCCACTCCGAACTGCCTGGAGGAGAGCTCTGGATCAAACTGCTCCAGGATGAAAAATAAATAAATAAAGTGCATCCAAATATTCAAATAGCTGAAAATTACAACATGATAATTAATGTCATGGGACTCAACATGGCCGACTCACCTTCTTGCTGCATTTGGTGCTTGTCCTCTGGCAGCACTTCCTGTGGCAGGCGAATCGGCACACTGGGTGAACACAGCCAGAAAAATCAAACGGGTCATTTGTGTTGTCCACAGAAAGGCAGTGTCTCCTCATTATTCAGTCAGAAGTTGTGACAAAAACAAGAAACAACAACAAAAAAGTTAATGTTTGAGAGACCAGCGCGGTTTTAGCAGGAATGAGGAAAACATCCTGAGTGAATAAAGGACAAACTGTGTGGAGAGATGGGCTGCAGACCCCATGAGTCCAGTTGAAAACAATCTGATTAGGGCTGAGGAAGGAGAGGGGGCGGAGCTTAATCACTGGGGCCAGACTGGGCATGACCCACATGGGAAATATCTTTGTGTGTGTGTGTGTGTGTGAGAGGACATTATGAGTGTTGAAAAAAGGTTTGTGTTAAACTTAGTGAAGGCAATTTCATTAATCTACTCGTCTGGTCTGCTGATGTTCTCATCACAAAACTGTTTTTAGTTACTGGTACTGTTTTATTGTTTACATAATGGTCCTTAATGTTTTTGCCATTTGTAGATGTTGTATTTTTTAAATCAGTTTCCTTGTTTGTTTTTTTTACATTTTTTTTTTTACATATCAACTTGTTATTTTATTTTGTATACAGTATATATATA
>JBBPBX010004135.1:65599-78389 GCA_038048925.1 Garcialebias charrua | reverse complement strand
CAGACTGTGGGACCCTCAGACAGTCAGGAAGAGAGTTCCACAGGCGGGGGGCAGCCACACTGAAAGCCCGGTCTCCCATGGTCCTTAATTTGGTTCTCGGAATGTGAAGGAGATTACTGTTCTGTGACCGCAGCGACCGGGTGGATGAGTGTGGAATAAGAATATCCTTCAGATAATCTGGTGAAGCTCCATGTAAGCATTGATGTGTAATGAGAGCAGTTTTGTACTGAATTCTGTAGGCGACAGGAAGCCAATGAAGGTTATGAAGAATGGGCGTAATATGTTCAAATTTACGAACTCGCAACAAGATCCTTGCAGCACTGTTTTGAATATATTGAAGTTTCTGAAGGTTTTTGCCAGGGATTCCAATAAACAGGGAGTTGCAGTAGTCGAGCCTGGAGGAGACAAAAGCATGGACGAGCTTCTCAGCATCGGAAAAAGTTAGGGATGGGCGAAGTCTAGAGATGTTTCGAAGATGGAAGAAGCAAGTTTTAAACAGAAGCTTAATGTGATTTTCAAATGTAAGATTGGAGTCCATTTTTATTCCAAGATTAGTAACAGAGGTGGAGAGGGGGATGTCTTGTCCAGAAAAGGAAAGTGTTGTTATAGTAGATGTCTGTACCTGGTGAGGGGTGCCAATCAGTATGGCCTCGGTCTTGGAGCAGTTTAATTGAAGAAAGTTCTGATTCATCCATGCCCTAATTGCCTCCAGGCAGGCAGAGAGGGCAGTGAGTGAAGATGGAGATGACAAGGTGGAAGATGAGGATGCTCCAGTCCTGATGTAAAGCTGTGTATCGTCGGCATAACAGTGAAAAGAAATGTTGAACTGATTAATAATTTGACCTAAAGGCAGCATGTAAAGGGAAAACAACAGGGGCCCCAGAACCGACCCCTGAGGGACACCACAGGAGACAGAGACTGTCTGGGACGTGGCGTTGCCAAGACTAACACATTCCAGCCTATTGGAGAGGAAAGATTTAAACCAGTCCAGGACGGTGTCACAGAGACCGACCTCCACATGAAGACGGTGGAGGAGGATACTATGGTCCACAGTGTCGAAGGCTGCAGTGAGGTCAAGGAGGACAAGGATGGAGGGAGAGCCAGTGTCAGCAGCCAAGAGGACATCATTAGTAACTCTCAGCAGTGCAGTCTCAGTACTGTGAGCTGCCCTGAATCCAGACTGGAACTTCTCATACAGGGAGTGTTGTTGTAAGTGATCCTGCAGCTGAGCAGCAACTGCTTTTTCCAGCACTTTAGACAGAAAAGGGAGGTGTGAAATTGGGCGGTAATTAGAAAAAATGTCGGGATCCAAATTAGATTTTTTCAGAAGAGGCCTAATGATGGCAGTTTTTAGAGGCAGTGGAACATGACCAGATTGAAGAGACTGATTTATTATTTGAGTGATAAGTGGGCCTATTGCAGAGTGATTGGATTTTATGAGAGACGAGGGGAAAGGATCCAGGGCGCAGGATGAAGGCTTCATTTTCTTGATGATGGCCTCCACCTCACTCTGAACAACTTCGTCAAAGCTGTTAAGGGTCCCAGAATGCAGACGGGTAGATGGCACACTGAGAACAGGGAGGTTGTGGAGCTGAGATCTGATAGTGTCAATTTTGGTTTTAAAAGATGAAAGAAACAGCTCGCATTTTTGAGCAGAGTCCTCAAGAGTTTGTTTAATGGGATTAAGCAGACGAGTTATTGTGGAGAAGAGCTGTTTAGAGTTTCCAGGGCAGGTGTTGATGATGTTGGAATAATATTTGGAGCGTGCTTCTTTAAGAGAATAGGCGTACGCTTTCTGATGTTCTTTGTACGCCTGCTTATGTACCGAGAGACCAGATGATTTTAGACGTCTCTCGATAGCACGGCCAGTTGCCTTCATCTTGCGCAGCTCATCAGTGTACCAAGGGGCTGAACGGGAGAAAGACACCAGTCTTGTTTTCAAGGGAGCATGTAGGTCCAGGAGCTCCCGAAGAGATTGGTTGTAGTAATCCACAGAGTCATCTGCAGATGAATGATTGACAGCGGTCATGGTGTGAAGATCAGCAGACAGAACATCAAGGGAAATGTTTTTAAGGTCACGGAACTGGATGGGTCGTTTTGGGTTTGAAGCAGGCGAAGATGAAGGCACTTCCAGGGAGATGACCCTGTGGTCTGAGACACCCAGGTCATATACAGATAAATTATTGATGAGTACAGTGTCAGTAATCACCAAATCCAGAGTATGCCCCCTGCTGTGCGTAGGGGCGTCAACATGTTGAGTGAGATTAAGAGAATCCAAAAGAGACTTAAAATCTGTTGCCAGAGGTGAAGAGGAATTGTCCACGTGGATATTCAAGTCGCCAAGAAAAATAGTCTTCACAGGGGAGGTGCAGAAATAAGTGAAGAGGTCATGTATCTCTGAGTTAAATGAAACATGCGGTTTGGGAGGTCTATAAATTAATATAACATTCATCAGGAGTGGGGCTTTGAAGCTGAAAGCCAGACATTCAAAAGAAGAAAAATCCTGAGAAACCAGATGCGACAGCCTTAAACTACTGCGGTAGATTACAGCCAGACCACCACCGCGGCCAGTGCTGCGGGCTCTCTGCAGATAGCTGTATCCAGATGGACAAGCTTCATTTAAAGAACTGTACACATCCGGTCTATGCCAAGTTTCTGTGAGGCACATGAGGTCCAAATTCTTCTCCAAAATGTGATCATGAATTAGACATGATTTGTTTGAAAGTGATTGAACATTAAAAAGTTCTATTTTAATACTAGTTGGAGCAGATTGTTTTTGAAGAGGTTTAAGCAGACTGAAGTCCACTCCACGTTTTCCTTGCCACTTCGTGTGCTGTGGACTACAAAGGACCACAGACGCAGCGTTCTGATGACGTCGTCGAGGTGCGACACGTCTCTCAGACCAGACAGTAGCAATCGAGTCAGAGCCAGTTTGCCTAAAGTGAACTAATTTCTTTCGAGAGCTTCTATGGATGTAACGAGGTCTACGCAGAAGTCCCAGTTGTTTAATGGTCGAAATAGAAGGAGGAATGGAGCAGTTGTTAAATTCAAACAGCTGCGAAGCGGAGTAGGTCAACATTGTTGTCGATCCGGTGGAAGCTAGCACGGAGCTAGCCGCTAACAGCAGGCCCACGGCTCCAAGAAAGATATACAAGAAGCAGAAAGAGGTAATTTGAATGATCATTACCTCGAAGAGGAGCACAGGAGAAAATCCAAAACAGTCCAGAGGACCCAGGAGGGTGACAGAGGCAGCAGGTAAGCGAACAATAAATGCAGCTACGTGGTTTTTTAAGCTAAATTCGTTCTGGAGCTAGCGGGAGCTAACAGCCCCCACTAATAAAATTCCGGTTAAACTAGTAAAGTTTTCTATCTAATGAATCCAGCAACAAGTCAAATCTTGGCCTGGCTGCAGTCTCCTATCCTGAGCAAGCACTAGGCATCAGTGGAAAGGAAAAACTCCCTTTTAGAAGGAAGAAACCTCTAGCAGACCCAGACTCAGGACAAGCGGTCATCTGCTTTGACCGGCAACTTATGTTTGCAGAACCACAACGCAGTCAGAAAAGACAGTTGCTCTAAAACTTAATCACAGAAAGGAAAAAATGCCCGCGTGACGTCCGTTCACACAGGTGCTGTACACAGGCAAACGCCTGCCGCACTCTGCGTTCAAGAAAGGTAGAAATGTTCAAAGAAAGGTAGAAATGTCCGCGTCAGCTCGTACAGGTGCTGTACACAGGCCTAGGCCTGCCGCACTCTGCAATCGAGAAAGGTAGAAATGTCCAACAAGGCTCGGTGAAAAAAAACAGCAGAAAGTAGTAAAAAAAGGCTTCAAAGAGCAAAAAGTACGAGGAGCAGCGGCAGCCAAGGTGTGCCCGCGTCCACTTCCTCACAGGTGCGCTCTGTCACAGGTGCGCTCTATTTTGATTGTTCATGTTCAATGAATTGTTCAATGTAGTTTGGAATAGTTCACATTTTTAGTTTGGAAAAAATAAACATTTGAGTTTTCTTTCTTATAACAGTTATAAGAAAGAAAACTCAAATGTTTATTTTTTCCAAACTAAAAATGTGAACTATTCCAAACTACATGGTCCCTTTCTTTAAACTTAAAAGTCCAGCTTGAACATAAATCAAATTAAATGTGTTTTGCCATGATTTCTAGCTTTCAAATACAAGTACCTGTACAATACTCTCATTGTAATGAGAAATTTAAGTTGGCTAAATAAATCTCCATTGCACAAATGAAATCTTTCAAGTTTTATTTAAAAATGTCCACAATTCATAAATCAAATCCAACAAAAGAAGCTGAATAATAAATTTGTGACCCATCACATCAAATGGGTTTATTTTTCAAAGTGGTTTGCGTAAATTTAGATAGTAAATAAGATGAATGAATAACTTATCAAATGGTTTAAATTAAATATCTGAAATAAAATCTTCACACCAAATATCAAACCATTTTCCTGATTATTAAGACAACACGATGAATTTGTCAGGATGATCTAAGTAAGAAAATGTATTTCTAAAAGTCAGTAATATATATGTTTGCTTGTAGGTCATTTTGACCAAATTTGACTTTAACCCCCGTTTGATGATGTGATGGGTCACATATTCAGTATGAAGTTCTAGTAAAACTAACCCTCTTTCAGGGGCGAGTAATCTGGTGATCCTACAGAAATACATTCAGATCCTCCTTTTTAAAACATGGAGCGTGAAATCTGGTGATCTAACAAAATACTTTCAGCTAATCCTCCTTTTAAAACATGGAGCGAGAAATCTGGTGATCCAACATGTGTTCACACATAAACAACTTCAGTGTTGTTTCAGAAACAGTTCTCAACCATCATTAGCAAAGCAGATCCATCATAAACATTTCTCAACCATCAGGAGCAATTGGTATCCATCATAAACAGTTTTCAACTATCATTATCAAATCACATCATCAGGAGCAATTGACATCCATCAGAAACATGTTGCAACCATCATGTATGAAAAACCAGTGCCTTAGTGTACAGTCCAGGAACTTTAAAAAGCTAGAAGCAGCACAAAAAAAGCATAGAAAAGTCCCTTACTTTGATTGAAGTTGAGGTAGACAGGCTTATTAGGTGGTTCTCATGGATCAGATGGAACAGCTTAGCCATTGAGCAATGATTCAACCATGAATGATGCAGTGTTTCCCCTAGTTAACTTGCCATGGCGGAGTGCTCATCTCATCCATGATTTTTGTTGACGGGGGACGGACACGTCTGAGTGCAGCTTGTAGGGGCAGGGGGCATTCAGCACGAGGGGAGAGGCAACGTGAGCGCTCCCTTTAGCTTTTTAGCTAGAGAGCCTGTATTTTGTGCTGCTAGCTTAGTGCTATGCCAGTGCTGGGTGGGTGGGTCAAGTTTGGTCTGGTAGGCGGGGTGCTCAGTTCTGTTGATGGGGTGGCGCACCCCGCTTGTATAATGGTAGGGGAAACACTGAATGATGGGTACATGGGAGTCCAGATGTGAGTTCAGGTCAGGTGTGTGGTCTTGATGAGAGCAGGTCTGTCCATCAGGTCAGGTGTGTTTTCCTGTTTTGGCAGCAGTCATTGATGTGGATACATGACAGGGTTAGGCACAAGGTGGTGACGCACAAGTGATGATGGAGAGGAGCTGCAGGAGGATGGTGAGGAGAGAGCAGAGGACACAGGTCTGCCCATGACGTCAGGTGCCAACAGGTTTTGTCTGTTGAAAGAGACACAAACATGAACATGTGAAGTTAAAGCAGGGTCATGACCTGCAATAAAAACAGAAAACACAGACAGAAAACAAGTTCAACTCACTGTTAGGCACAAGGTGGTGACGTACAAGTGATGATGGAGAGGAGCTGCAGGAGGATGGTGAGGAGAGAGCAGAGGACACAGGTCTGCCCATGACGTCAGGTGCCAACAGGTTTTGTCTGTTGAAAGAGACACAAACATGAACATGTGAAGTTAAAGCAGGGTCATGACCTGCAATAAAAACAGAAAACACCGATTTGGCCAATAACTCTCTCCCGTAGATCTCCAACCAGCAAGGCTGAGCTGGTAGTCCGTAGAGACTTCACCTTTCGCCTTGGGACTTCTACATCCGGCACAACAGGCACCTGCAAAACACATGGATCTTGTTAACCAAATAATGATTCAACATCACCACAGACCACTTTAAGTTTGTGAGAGGACAATTTTCTGACCGGTAGTTTTCTGGCCATTGTAAAGCTGAAAATGTCTAATGATTTGTTGATATTTTTACATTTTAAGACTAAAAAAGACCAGATTATCATAAAGAAGGAAAAATAATGTGATCTTTCCCAATTAAAAAATAAAATAATGAACTATGCAGGTCTAGGTAAATTATTTTAATTGTGGAAAAATTAAATATCCTACTTTGAATAAATAAAGTTAACTTATGTTTTACTCCTTCTATTAGTTCTAGTATTCACACATTTGCAAAGGAAAAGACAGGAAAAACTGCTAAAACTAGCCCTTTTTGTTGTTATAAGAACAAATAAAATTCAGTTTAAAGTTATTTTTGATCAAAGCTTGGAAGAGCCACTGCTGAGGGACCAAAGAGCTGCATGTGGCTCCAGAGCCGCAGGTTTCAGACCCCTGCAAAGTCCAGAACCCCTTACATTTTAAGACAGGTTTACAAGAAATCTAAAATAACTACCTATCAGCCACTTTCAAACCAGTTATGTGATCACAATCTGATAGGCCTACCTTTCTTTGTGCTTGACAGATTTTTCATGCTGATGACATTGATGCTTCCATCAACTTGGTGACAAATAAAGAGGATTCAATCCTAAAGATTCAATCAACAAGGGACAAACACCTCTGCTGTGTTACTATGAACTATGTAGCACCACCCCCACCAAAGTCTGGCACTCATATTAGCCTGCCTGTGTGTCTGTTAGTAAAATATCTCATGTACCAGTAAAATATCTCATGTACCAGTAAATCTTTAATGAAAATGTCAGAAAGTAATTGACTCTCAAGACCTCTCAAGACTGTGTGAATGAGAGGTCTTCCTTCAGCCTCTTGTTTAAGCAGCTACAAAAACAGCATGTTGCTGAAATACGTATTTAAAGTAAATTAGTATTTCAGCCTGGCTGCGGTTATTGTTCTGCTGGCTGCGCATGTGTGTTAACAGACATGCGACGCACAGGGGCCTTGTCTCTTTGAAAAACCATCCAGGAACTAAGCCAAAAAAAAAAAACTCGTAGCATACATTATATGGCTTATTTAAACGCTAGAATAACCTAACCTGCAGTGTTTTACTTTCCTCAAATTATCTGCCTCAGCAGCATAAACACCCGTTTTAGCTCGTTGTTAGCTTAGCTTTTAGCAACAGCAGGTTTTGTTCATTCAAGTAACAGAGCTAAAACAGCTAGCAAATAAAGAAAACAGAACCGATACCTTCAACTTCCAACTGAATGTCCAGTCCTCGTCCAGAGTCCAGAGTCAGACCAGTCGACGTCTAATAAAAAGCAAGTTTTACGAGCGCTGTCCGAGACAACAGCTTCTTGTCCCAGCAGCAGATGAACAGGATGTAGCTACATTTGAACGAAGCGCGCGAAGCGTTGATTGGTTGGATATGATCACATGCTATTTGTTTTGGTCTTGTAGGGCCTATCTCATGTTGAAGGCATGTTTAACCTTATATAACTAAAGAGTGTAAATTCCCGTGTTTCTGCCAGTCGTATAATTTTATTGTGTTGTATTTATTTGCCACAGCTCAAAGGCTGGTCCGTGAAAATATTGTCTGACATTAACCCGGTCTGTGGTGAAAAAAACGGATGGCGACCATTGCTCTATAGCACCAAGCCATTGTGCAGTTCCAGATGTGGAAATGTGTTTGTTGTATATTAAAACTGAACTAAAGCATTGGCAAATTGCATTGGATAAATCCATTGATATCACAATTCTTACGCTTCAACTCATTTGAAAAGAAGGATAGTAATCAGATATTGTTTAATAACAGCTAGTGTTCAAAATCAATAATAATGTCTTGATATCAGTAGCAATGCTCCACATTGTGGCACAAAAAAGCAGACCTTGTGCCTTTGTAGAGTTGTAAATCAACCACTTCGAAATGGCAGACAACACATAAAAAAAACAATGCAACACAGAATTTAACAAGCAGCAGGTAAATCTGGAAAAAATGCTTTCCAAACAGGCACTTGAAATCTGTCAATATGAACATTTCTGAATGATGCTGCTGCTGACATGTCTGGAGACTTCCAATCAGCCTCTTGGCCAAAGGACACAAAGAGGACGCAAAGTTTACTCAAATCAACTGAAATCCAAACATTTGTCACATGTCCCTTCCTTTATGCTCCCTGATTTCCTGTCACTTTCCACTGGATGCTTTCTCACAGAGAAAAGCTGCCGTTTGTGTAACCTTAAGAGGAAATCTTCTGCAACAGATGAGTGAAATAATGAGCAAGGGTTCAACAGAGACAAAAACTGTAGTCCCAGCACGGGCGATGGAGTTTCTTTGATACAACTACAGTACAAGTATTTAAGGAACCCTATTTATTTTATTTTATTGGAACTTGTGCTTGAAATAGTATATGCAGTCTACTTACTTTACCCCCCACTCCCTCACATATACTTATACACACACTCACCTGCACACACACACATGACCCTGTCCTTTGGGGTAGCAGAAATAAAATGAGTTACTGACAGGTTTTAGGGCCTCGTGAATCAGGTTTCGAGTTTCTACTGACAGGATCACTTTCCTTCAATCCCTCCCATTTCCTCGTGCGCCACCAGCAATTATAATTATATTACAGTCAGACAGACATTAACTTGATGGTTAATATCAAGTCATAACTCGGACTGCCTATAATACAGCACAAACGATATCATCATCCACAAATTGCTGCTTTAAAATACAGCCGATGAGTGGGATGGTAATAACACTGACAGAAACACAACTCAATGACAAATGAGTCAAGAAAGTAACTGTCAACAGCCAACTTGCAAAATGTAGATTGTGTGAAAATTTAAGAATTATTTTACTCTCATACATTTCAACAGAAAATAATTGCAGCTTATTTACATTTATTTATATAAAGTAGTTCCAATCCATAATAAAATTAATTTCAGTGCATTATACCAAAAAAGAACCTTTAACAAACAGTCAGATCCAGTTTTAAACTTTATTACAGTAAAGTCAACTATTTAAACACAATAACTACACATAAAGTACATTGCAAAAAATGAATTAGTAAAAGCTATTTAACCAATGAAATCAGCAAATTGCATCAAATCTTCTCTTCATCCCAATCCTCCATCCTGATCAGACCATTGATGGCAGAGGAAATAAACCCCACTTTTAAAAGGAAAAAAGATTTCCAGCAGAACCAGGCTAAGGACATATGGCTCCCTCCCTGTCTCAAATGACTGGCTTTGAGTTGAAACGAAAGAGTACAAATACAAATATAGAGATTAGTGTTGGTAAAGACAGCAGCAATTAGAAAACATGGTCAATTTGTCAGTAGCAGCAGAACTAAGGGATCATTTAATGAACCCAATCCAAATTAAGGATGTATTTTAAAAGAAAGATTTACCAAACCTGTAGTATGAGTCTTGCATCAGTCATGAAGGAAGTTAAAGAGTGTTGCATGGTTGAATGTGACAACAGTGTTCTTCAATAATATTAATAAAAATAACATTACAAGACTAAAATAGAAGTTGTGTATTTTTTCAGTAATTTGCATTCTGTTATTATAAGTTCTCTAACTTTACAAAGAAAGAAAATCTTCACTAAAAATTAGAAACGAATAGCCCAATGGTGTTTGCCCTAACATATGAGAAATAAATGTCCATGCATGACACATGATACTGCTGTTTGCTGTCTCACAACGAAGGTACCGTAGTTTCTACACAAAAAAAGTCATAAGATAAACTGACTTAAGCGTTTTTGTGAGGCTCCGCATCACTTTTGCGATAAAATATTTTAATAAGAGGTTGCATGCATCAAAATTTGAGCATTGAAACTTGGGAAAAAGTATTTGTGAGTCCACTCTAACAGGTCATTTTGTTTAAAAAGCTTAGAACTTACATGGGTTTTCATGCCTAAATTTAACCAAACCGTTTCTAAAACACCACCAACAATAATAATAATAATAATAATAATAATAATAATAATAATAATAATAATAATAATAATAATAAATAATAATAATAATAATAATAATAATAATAATATTATAATAATAATATTAGCAACTGAACACAAAAGGAACATTTAAAACAATTGGCCTTCCAATATCACTTTGTACTTCACAAATGTGAATTTCATAAATTGCGGTGAAAACGTAAATGTCAAGGTTTAGACACATATTTCAGCTCAAGATTAATTATTGTTCAAGTCCAAATTACTAATTGACCACTTTGTGACAGTTGCAATGTGCTGACACCACAGTATGCTAACAGACAAGTTTGAATTTAGACCATGAAAACATGCAGTCTTTAATCTCTATCAAAACCATGCACCACTGAAGAATTAATATAATGTATACAGGATGATGATAATATTAATTAAAAACGTGCTTGTAGCTTAACATACCAAAAACCTTTCAAGCCAACAGTACGTCTGCAGGCGTGTGTTTTCTGTTTCATGTTCATGGTTTGTTTTTCTACAGTAGTTGTGTGTTGTTTTGTGTGAATTCCCCACACAGACACTGGAGCATGCACACAGTTGTAAAAGGGAACAAGCTACTTGTTCAAAAACATGGATTTCCTGTTCATTCATTGGTCCCAGACCGGAAAGAAAACATGGTTCAAAACTCGGAATGACCCGCCATCAACCCATTTCTCCCAGTCTGCCTCCCGGGGTGAGGATGGGGCACTGGGAGCGAGGCTGATGTGATGTGGGTCCATCACCAGATGGGGAGCTCAGTGACCCATCAGTCTGACATCACACTAACCGTCCATGTTGTAAGGATGTTGATGTTGTAGCCTCCCTCGACCTTGCACAGGTAGATGTACTGAACCTACAAGCATGCACCTCATTAGTGGTGTTATGGAAAGCCAGTGGAAGGAAGACCTAATCATCAGAGCTGCATGAAGTCGACTTGTAGGGATAATGTGGCAAAATGATAGAGGTCCAGTAAATGATTTCACAGCAGAGGAGATTATGACCATTAGCAGGCACAGCTAGATGAGTAAAAGGATGGCAAGCCTCAATTTGGAAAACAGGCTAAATGACTTTACTATACCGTCATGTGTATTATGTCTGCACAGTGGTACATGTGGTCAATACAGTTACCTCACTGCTGGATCCCTGGGTTTTCTGTGCCACAATCACTCTCTACAGCTGCACTGATCAACAAAGTCTCACTACCTGCTTCTGATTGAGAAGGACTGCTCTGCTGGCGTATACAATCTTTTGCCAGACATTTTGTTGGGACAGTTATTGCCATTGGGACTTCCTAGTCCTGTTGGTCCGAGTCTTTCCTAAGACCTTCTTGTTCCTTCGTGGCTCTCCTTTGGATCAACACTGTCCCTTCAACCACCAAACCACAAGCGCCCAAGTCTGATACAACCTGCTCCTCTCTCTACCTCCTCTGGATCATCTGCTCCTCCAGGAAACTCAGGACCTCATGTCCTTCTCCTCTCTGGCTTCTCCTACAATTATAACAGTAGGAAAGTGTCAAGATTTCAAGTTTATTTAATTGTCATTTGCACCACACGTGGTGCATGTGGTGGAAGAAAATTGTGTACACAGGGTCCCAGTTACATCCAACAAAAGTATAAAATGCAAAAGAAAAACTGTGATATGATTTAATGAACTAAGAAAAAAAATGTTAACTGGAAAATACACTAAGCACTAGTACCATAAAAACAATACGCCGAATAGCAGCACAAACATGAGTCTGTGTGAGCAGATGAGCACGAATGAACACAGCAACATGAAACAGATCAGCAGCAACATGACGTGATTTTTCACAGTGATTATCCTGGTTAGAGGTTAAAGTCAAAAGTCAAGTCAAAGTCAAAGTCAACTTTATTGTCAGATCTGCAATATGTACTGTACAGGACATACACAGGACCGAAATTGCGTTTCTCTCAGTCCCTCGGTGCAACAGTAAACATCTAAACATTGAAACACTGAAACATATAATAATTGACATAAGCATAAAATAGTAAAACTAACACTGTCCTGAGTTTTTTGCATAGTGGAATAAGAGTATGAAAATTTACACCAACTCTAAAACTAAAACATTAAACATTTAATGAACATAATACTGTCCTGAGTTTTTGCATACTAGTATAAAAAAAGAGTATAAAAAGTATAACTAAAATAAACTAAAGGTTTCTAGCATTGACATTTGCAAAGTGGCAAAGCAGCGTATGAGTTAATGTACACAGTATATGTATGAGGTAGTAGTTGATGTTGTTATAGAGGCAAAAAGTGGCATATGCAGTAAGGCACATTGGGCATCCCTAAATAAGACCGTTCAGAGCACATTGTATATGTATGTAAACAGTAGTAGTTACATGTAAGCAGTAGTAATAAAAGTAAACAGTATTAATAAATGTAAACAGAGAATGTAAACAGTATTATGATTATAGGCAGTGATGTAATACAAACATTAGTGCAAGTATGAGAAGTAGTGCAAACTGTATGAGCACATGACCGAGAGTTTAGTGAATAACCCGTTTGATGACACAGAGTCCATCCATCCATCCATCCATCCATTTTCTTCCGCTTATCCGGGGTCGGGTCGCGGGGGTAGCAGCCTAAGTAGGGAGGCCCAGACTTCCCTCTCCCCAGCC